>PVIH01010079.1:0-77869 GCA_004025045.1 Sigmodon hispidus
TAAAGAGGCACATTCACACTCCAAAGGTATTAGCTCAACTATGTTCATAGCAGCATTATTTGTAATAGCAAGAACCTGGAAACAACCTAGATGTCCCTCAACTGAAGAATGGATTAACAAACTGTGGTACATCTACACAATGGAATACTACTCAGCAGTAAGAAAAAATGATATTCTAAAATTCGCAGGCAAATGGATGAATTTGGAGAATATCCTCCTCAGCGAAGTATCACAATCCCAGAAAGATAAGCAGGGGATGTACTCACTCATTAGTGGTCTCTAAACAAACAAACAAGAAAAAAAGCCAAGCATGCTCAAGCTGCAAACCACAACCACTGAACATCTTGGGATCAGAAACACCCTGGACTGACCCTTCGGACCCCACTCCAAGTGTAGGAACACCTGACTCACTCTTTAGGGAGGGTGGACAAAACTGGATTTGGCCAGAAGTGGAGACTGATCCAAGCATTATTGGGTCAATGGGACCATAGGACTGTCTGCTCCCTGCCCAGGGAGGGGATGGGGAGTTGCAGAGAAGTAAAATGACCTGATGTGGTGGGAGGGGGAAGGGACCTTGAATAAGGATATACAGGGATGGAAAAAAATTCAGAGAGAAAGCTGAACACAAAGTAAATATATGTGTAGCAATCTTATTTGCATTATCACCCTTGATAAGTCATGCTTATGATTTTTATCTTCTTTATAGTTATTGTTAACTTTTCAACATTTTAAATTCATTTTACTGTTTTTTTGATAAATACAAAATAAATAAAGAAGAAGAAAAAAAAAAAGAAAACTAGCTGAGTCTAAGTCTGCTTGATTGCCTGAGAGCAAGTGATCTGTGGTTCCTGCTGTGTTGCTTTGGATGTGAAGTGAATTTCTCTTTTGGAGGCAGTTCCACGTTGAGTAGAAAGAAAGGATTTGTGAATTTATTCTCTCCCTGCTCCTGACTGTAGGTGTGATGCCCTGTGTGATATCCATCCTTGATGATGGACTATAACTTGGAATTGCAAGACAAATAAACTTTCTATTCCTGAAAGTGTTTTATGTCAGGATATTTTATTATACCAGAAATGAACCTAGGGCAGTCATATAGACATTCAGGATAAATTGATAGGGCTGTGATGAACGGTTTTAACTGTCAAGATGTTCACAGTTGGGATAGAGAAACACATAGACTAATAAGTATACCTTAAGATAATGCTACTGCTATGAGGAAGAAGTGAGGCTTGTTAGGAAGAGTGATTCCTTCTGCTCTGCTATATTTGGTTGCATCCTTCCTAATATAAAAGCACACTTTGCTGAGTGGGGCACAAGCAAAAAATGATGATGCATGTCAAGTAGAAGAATGGATGTCTCTTAACAAATGTCCTTTAGCTTACATCCTCTAATCTGAGTCTGACTTTTCCTTCCAGACCATGATGTCTCTAAATTTCCATCTCTAGACAGTTCCCATCTGTGGATATTTTGGACAATTTTCATCACTGGACAGTCACTCAATCAGTGTTGGTGGAACATCTGGATACTCCCCTCCTCTCAGCTGCTTCTAAACTGAATATATACATCTGCTTCTCAAATAATTTAAAATATCTTTTGTTAATTAATTATCAATATTTTTATTTTGTATGTGTATATGTGTGAAGGCCTAAAGTTTGCATCTTCCTTCATCACTATTTTTCATGCTCCATTTTAATAATTAAGGCAGGGGCCTCTTGCTGAACTCAGAGCCCACCAATTCCAGCTAGTCTAGCTGGCCAGCTTGTCTTGCAGGATGTGTGTGTGTGTGTGTGTGTGTGTGTCCCTGTGTCTGTCTCCCAAAAACTCACGCTATAGGCAGTTGCTGTGCCTCCTTTACTTTTATGTGGTTCTGGGAATCTGAATTCTACTTTCCTTGATTTCAGAGCAAGCACCTTGTCCATTGAGCCATCTCCTTGGACTTATTTATTTTTGTATGTGAAATATGTGTGTAAGCATGAACATGCATGTGCATGTATAAACATATTTGGAGGCCAGAGGTCCATATTATATGTCTTCCTCTGCTGCTCTCCACCATATGTTTTGAGACATAGTCTTTTACTGAATTCAGATCTCACTGACTGGCTAGTCCAGTTCTGGGTATCTATCTGTCTCCATCCTCCCCTTCTCCACCCTAGAATCACAGATACAAGCTTTTTGTCTGGATATGCTAGGAATCCATTCTCGGGTATTCATGCTGACACAAGTATTACCAAGTCATTCTCCTGTCCTTCAGACTTTTAAAAGAAAAAGTACACTTAAAATTATCATCCCGTCCCTATGGCATATCAAATATGACATGAATGTTGTAGACATTCAATGCTGGGCCAGTGTACAGGAGGAAGGAATGTTTTCCAGCTGTTAGGATCCAGCTGTTGGGATTAATGAGCATAAAGATGCCCCAGGAGAAAGGTATCAGGTCTGGTTTAGGAGGCCCTTGCTATTAAGTCATTCCAGGAACCTGACTCCGTGAGAATTCCCCTGCTTTCACTTTCTTTTTTAGGGGACAGTTAGCAAGCAGACCCTACCATGGTTCAGAAAGCTGGTGCCTGATGTACTGCTACAGACTGTGTATTCTCTCTACCTCTGCTCACTGTGAATTGGTTTTTATTTTTGAAGTTGTAGAAATTCTCTAATGTCACAAAAGAACCATTGCTGTGCTTAGTTTTTGTATATGTCCAAAGATTATCAGTTATGTGCTTGGAAAAAAAAGTAGATTCTCAAAATGTGCTGGTAATTTGTGGACATTCTGAGAAAGATTAGAGTTAGGAAGTGATCTCAACATTCATAGTAATAACCTGGTAGATCTAGAGATAAACCCCCTACATTCACATGTGCCTAGAAGACCGTCCCTTTAGAGTGTCTCACATAGAAGGTAGTTAACACTGAGCCTTGAGAAATTCTTCATGATTATCAGTACACACGAGCCTACCAGTTCATACACAACCATGACATCTGGTCAGGTGGCCCCAGACTTTTCATATCTCCTCAGCTCTCTAGAGAATAAAAGACAAATACTCCTACTATTTGGCCAGAATGGATGAACAAGGTCTGGAATTTTGGATCATGCATTCATCTTTTAAACTAACCTACCTTGGCTCTAAAACTTGACCTGGTTTTCAAGGTCCTGCTTCTGTTCTCAGACAGCTTGGAGCAAAAGATGGGCTGACATTGCCTTGGCATTTGATGAGTTCTTCAGAACCTGCCTTGTTATTTGAGCTTCTGGCACCAAGTTTCTGTAAGCACACAGGAGAGCCCTGAAACACTGTAATTCATTTTACCTGTAATTCTTTATTGTTTTAAGGTAACATCACAAAAAAGGTTAATTGGGAATGGCTGAATTCATATTAAATGTGCAGTTAATTTAGCAAAGAGAGCTATACTTATTGCTACAAATAATATAATATGGTTCTGCTGTCTCATGAAAGACAATAAAGAAACCAGAAGTGTGGTAAAGAAAACAGTTGTGCCCAGGCCTTGTGCACATCCTCTTCATTCTTGCATAGGTTCTAGTGAATCCTTTCTTTCTTTCTTCCTTCCTTCCTTCCTTCCTTCCTTTCTCTCTCTCTCTCCCTCCCTCCCTCCCTCTTTCTCCCACCTTTTCTCTTTCTCTCTCTCTTTCCTTTTGTAGAAGCTACAATAGATAGATATTCTGGGTCTTATTCAAGTCTACCTGGAGTGTGTGCTTTAGGATTTAAAAATTATTTTAAATTATGTGTATGTGGCAGTAGTGGAGGGTCTGTGTGCAGTGTCGATAGAGGCCAGAAGAGAACACTGAATTTTTTTGAAGCTGGAGTTATAGATGGACTCAGGAGGGGCTAGGAACCAGACTCTAGTCCTCTGAAAGACTAGTAGTCTTCTAAGCCATTGAAACATAATTCTATCCCCTTTGACTGGTGCTTTAATTTAAAATGCCTCTTGATATGCATTTTGTTTTAAATTTCACACTTAACATGCAGAGATAATTTAAATTACAGCTTTGGAAATCAGGCCATCTGGATTTGAATTTGGGTATGTGTTGTGCAAACTCCATGACCTTGGATGTGTGATTCTCTGCATGTCTTCATCTCAGAAACAGATATAAGCATAGAATTAACCTATGGGGTAAGAGCTCAGGCATCTATGTGCTCCCATTCTGCATGATGTCAATTTGAGTTAGCTGTTCCTGGCAGCCACCCTAACACCCCATACTTCCCTCTGCAGGTGCAATGCTGGGCCCAGGGCCATCCAGTTCTTCCCTAACCTTATCACATATCTATTATAGGACCAGTGACTCAGGAGAGACTTTTCTTTAATTTGCTCCATGTTCTATGACACTTCAGTGGGAGAGCTTTCTTTTCTTGCTTTTGGTAGAAAGAAGATATTCTATGGATTGAGGAAAAGAAGAAAAAGAGTCTCTTCCTTTTAACCTCTCACCCAACACTCATGTACTTTCCAGTATAGCTGTATTTACTGAGTTGCACCTTCACTTGAATCGTGGGGCCTGAGGGATTTAGTTTCCTTATTGCTTCACATTGCATGCAGGGACTGTATGCAGGCAACATTTGTACTGCCACAACGATGCATTTGTAAGATTAAACTGTTGCTGCATAGCTGTTTCCTCCAGGTTGGCATTCCTGTATGGACCATGCTCAGATGACTCAGGAAGTCAACACAATGTAAAAGATTCAGGGAGTCAGGGAAGTAACAAGAGTTATCCCACAGATACCCAATGTTGTAAAAGCAAGAGGAAAGGAGACCCTGGTGGAACTGACTGTGGGTTGTTCAGGGAGCTCCATGGATGCAGGACTTATGAGACCTCTTCCATGCTGAGCTTCTTAGTGAGGCAGCTGTCATTTGGTCACCAATGCTCCTGTAAGAAACTGCAATGATTTATTGCTTCAGAACTAGATTTGGATGGAGTTTTTGCACTCTGGTCTATTACTAGTGTTCTGTCTGAGGTGAGTAGACATTTGTTCATGTTTTCCTTGGAACAGGCACCTTGTATCTCTCCACCAAACTACTGTACTTGGCAAAATCCTCTACTGTCTCCAGGCAAAATTATGGAGACAATGACACATGGGAATAGATTTTCTCAGTTCCTATTTCTAAGTTCCCTTGACCCACGACATGCACAGGTTGCCAGGATAGAGTTCCATTAAATTAATTCAGTTGCACAGAGTCCTGGGTTTATCACAGCTCCTCATGCTGTGTCACATTCTGATCAAGGAGGTTTATCTAGGAGTTGACATGGTTCTCTTCTTTCCCAGGAAGGTTTTGCATAAGGAACCAAAAAAAAAAAAAAAAGGGCAATACTGAAGTGAGCCACGAAAGCAAGGACACAGTGCACATGACTGCTTCCTCCATGCACACAAATGCCCAGTCCCCAAATGTAGGAAGTCCAATAAGGTAGGAGAAAGATTTGGACTATGGTTCAGGTGGTAAACCACGGGCTCACAGAGATCAACGGACTTTTCCAAGATTACACAATGGAAAGTGATAGAGTCAGGCTGTGTGTGTGTGTGTGTGTGTGTGTGTGTGTGTGTGTGTGTGTTTGTGTTTGTGTGCACATGTGCATGCCAATATGTGTATACCTAGAGGCCAGAGAGGAATGTTAGTGTCATTCTCTAGCATTTCCTCCTTATTTCCTTGAGTCAAGGTCTGTAACAGAACCTGGAACTTGTCATATTTTGCCTAAGTTGCCAACCAGTCAGCCACAGTAATCTCGCTATTTCCTATTTCCACACCTAACTGTACCATGGTATCATTAGGGTTATGGTGACACATAGGTGAATAGTGGGAATGTAAAGTCAGAGCCTAACTTCTCCCTAGCCCAGGTCTAGGAGTACCTTGAACACATTCACAGTGTGCCTACTGGGTGACTGACTGGGTAGCCTGGCTTCCCTGTCTGCCTGCTCTACCTCTGTGGCTAAACCCAACCAGACTGAAAGTTCTCGAGAAAAAAAAAAAAAGTTGTCCCTGACTGGGACATGTGATGACTTTTTTCATGTCATTATTTCCTGAACAATACAACACGCTGGCTATTTCTGTGATACTTTTTTATTGTGTGAGGTGTTATACATTCTCTGGAGATTCCTTGAAGCACATGAGAAGATACACAGAGGTTATATGTAAATATTACTTGGCATATGTATGCAACTTGAGCATCTCTAGGTTTGGGAGCCCACACTGAGTCCTTCGCAGACCCCTGGACCACTGTTCTCACACTGGGTCTTAGGCTTCAGGTAGATATATTCACAAGTACTTATGCAGGAGAAGTCTGATTTTCCTTGGTCAGCTGTACGAGTTGAGATCAGCAAGGGTTAACAGATGGTCTGTGGTTCCTTCAGCAAGGCTGCTGGCTTCCTCACCGTGAAATAATAACGCTCCAAATTGGAGTCTGCTCCTGTGACATTAATATCACCCCAGGCTATTGAGGATTAGATGAGCACAAAGCTTTATGAGGCATCTCTGTGGCACTGGAGGGTGATTCAGCATGTCTGGGGCTGGGAGGGTAGCTGTTAATTGGAACTGGAGAGAAGGAGCCCTGGCTTAGCAGATCGGGTTTAAATGGGAGGATTGTCTGGCAAGGACTTTTGTTCTGTCAGAGAGTCCTGCTCTGCTCACTCTGCCTGAAATGCTGTGCCTTGTAGTCCCTTCCCCCAGTTTAAAATTTCATGCCAGCATGGGTAAGCCAGCTGACTATGACCTTTGCCCTCCTCTCCCCCACCCTCCTTGCTCATGAAATTTCTGGAACCATGCTCTATGTCTAGTGATTTTGTTCTACAACCAGTGTTGTCCTGGGCTTTTTTTTTTTCTTTCTCGATGTGAGCAATGACAGAACCCATCTTAGTGTTCCAGAGCAATTAAGTACAGCAGGTGTTTTTGAGGTACCTAGTAAGATGGACAGAAAAAAACATAGTAGCTGGAGACCTGGGTTCAAGGGGCTCCCCGCATCTTATATTTGTCCTTTGTAAAATAAAAACTATAAAAATAATATTTAAAGAGGACTCTGGGAAAATAAGTA
Source organism: Sigmodon hispidus (assembly GCA_004025045.1). Taxonomy (NCBI): domain Eukaryota; kingdom Metazoa; phylum Chordata; class Mammalia; order Rodentia; family Cricetidae; genus Sigmodon; species Sigmodon hispidus. The sequence continues at coordinate 7,022 of PVIH01010079.1, forward strand.
ATACAAAACCCCACCTCAACATGAATTTAAAATTTTACTCTTACTATTGGTGTGTGTATATGAGAGAGACAGAGAGAGGGAGAGAGAGAGACAGAGAGAGAGAGAGAAAAGAGAAGTGTGTGTGTGTGTGTGTGTGATTCATGGAGCATGTGTGAAGGTCAAAAGACAATCCCGTGGCATTGGTTTTTCTTTTTCCCTTTGTGTGGATTTCAGCACTGCACTCTGGCTTCAACTGAAGTCTCTTTACCTGCTGGACCATCTCCCTGGCCTTCCCCTCAACATTTATGTAACTCAAGTGTCACAGCCTCAGGAAGCTTTTCAGTAAAAAAGAAAATAAGAAAGCCCAGACCTTTTTTATCTTTCCCATCAGGTCCTTGGAGACACTTCCTCTATCAAGGTTGTCAGCAGGAACTCTCTGTGCAACCATTCTGTGTGTGCCAGGCAGAGGGGGTAGAGGAGCAGACAGCAGAGCAGCGGGACCTTGGGGACTTCAGTATGGTCTCAGGGAAAGTAACTCCATTGCTTTGAGAGTTCGTGTCTCCAGGTTTAAAAGTCATACTTGATATACAGGGTTACCATGGAGACCAGGACGATAATGCCTGAATGATGCTTTCTGCACAGCCTTGCTCGATGCAGGGAGCCTGAACACATGGCTTTATGTCTTCCATTCTTTACTTTGAACAACTTTAAGTTGTGTGTGTGTGTGTGTGTGTGTGTGTGTGTGTGTGTGTGTGTGTGTGTGTCTGTGCTTACCTGCAGATACCATGGCATGCAGAGGTCAGAGGACATCTTTCTGGAGTCAGTTCTCTCCTCCTACCCTGTGGGTCCAGTGAACAAACTCAGGTCATTAAGCTTTGTACAGGCTCTGTTACCTGCTGAGCCATCTTGCTGCCCTCCCACCCCCCTTTTTTACTGGATCCGATTCCCTCTCCCATCCCTCTTTTCCGGATGCTCCTTCTCTTGTTCTTCTTTACTGCATCCTGGGAAGAAGGGCTTGCAAAACAATCGTGGAAAAAGACAGAAGCCAATCAGATTTCTTCTCTCTAAAAACTCCCACTAGCAGAGTAAGAGACCCCAGACCCATGAACCACCTTTAGCTTCTACTTCTTCCAGAATTTGAGAGATTGCCCTGATAGTAAGAGATTTCACACCAGGGACTTTTGGGGAGAAGATTTCCTTGCAAGAGAAGATTCCTTCTCTTTCCAACTGTGATAATTTAACCTTCCCCCTTTGTTTCTGTTTCTAGAATTCTTACTCTGTCTCTTTAACTGCTTGGTTTGTCTTAGCTCCTTCCCTTGAGGTTACTGTTGGTGTCTTACTGACTCAGAGGCTTAGCTTTCTATTCTAATTCTTTCAGTTGAAATAATCTTGCTAGTATCTTTCTAAACTCCCAAGGCCTCTTTCTGACTCTTTTCTTTTAAACAATATTACATCCTTATTTTATAGGTATGAATCAAGTCCCACACATTATAATATCTGTTATATTAAACATGTTTAGTGTTTCTTTGTGGTAATATTGTCTTTTAAGTTATAGGATTTCATCAAATCTCAGGCATTAGAAAGGTCGATTGGAGACTGTGTGTGGCTGGCTGGACCTTAGTGTATGCAGAATGCTCATGTAATCTGGATCATTTGTTAGGGACCAAACATCGACATCTATAGCTTTTCTTTGAAGCCTTTCCTTAGGCCTATCGTGTCTCTTAGAGACTAACTCTGATTTTCAGTCTTGTGTGGAAGAGTTACTTAGCTGAGGTTGAGCGCCCCTTTCTTTCAGGTTATTTCTCACTCCTGCTTATGCCCACCGCTCCTATTTCCCAAGCGTCTTAGCCAAATTTGTCTAGGAGATAAATCTGCCACTTGGAAAGGGAAACATCTCATTGGTGTTGGTGATGGCTGAGGAATATAGTCTTTGGGTTTGTCTGCTTCTTGCACAGAACCTCACATGACTCTTCTCTTTCGCTTACTCCACTTTTACCTTTCTTTCAGAATATTCTGCTGTTATAGTCTGGTGAGGGTTTCTGAACATCCTCCTATCTGATGTCAGGAAACTTCCCTCGCTAGGAACCCTGTTGTAATTGGAAGAGATTTGGTGTATTGAGTACTCATTCTGTGATAGAGAAGAGGGGGTTACAATGTCAGCTCTTCCAGGATCCTTATATACTTATAGGAAAATGGAGTAAAGGCAGGGTCTCATCCAATTCTATACTGTTCCCTGGTTCTTCCTGCTCTTTGCTGAGGACACATAAGACTGTTTCTTCACAGAGCCTTCTCAATTATAGCAGTTCATACTTCCATAGTGTTTTCTGGTCTAACTGTCTATAACCCTAAGCCCTGAGATTTCCTGGTAATTACTGGCTGAGACTATCATTTTAGGTACTGACCTCTTTTGTCCCCACAGATTGCAAACACTTAGGGATGCTAGTGATTGTACTGCACTTGTTCAGGCGTTCCTGCCCTAAGCAAAAACATAGTGTACACACACACACACACACATTCTTAAACCAATGTGTCTGAATGAAACATTCCTGTCACATGTGATGGCTCTCTATGCTTCATAAAGAACTTCCTTGAGTATTGTGGAAGAATCCTGTGTTGAGCTTTTTAACATCTGTAAACGCAGGGCCTCAGAGAGCTAGATAAAGCCCAAACATGGCCACTGGGTCGTCTAGAAGCCAGATTCTTCTTACAAACTTTTTCTGTTGCTCTTATAGCAAGCAGGTGCCTAGTAGAGCCGAAGATGTCTGGGCCCTTGTAGCAGGCTGAATGGGTCATCTGAGCTCCAGTGGGACTAGGCTGGCAGGACCCAGGTGTCACATCTCCTAGCCTACTTAGCTCCTGCTTCTTCGCAGAAGAATGTGAGATTGTTCAGTCATAAAAATACAAACACAGTCATAAAACATGTCTTTGTGGTAGAAAAAAAATTCCCAGGCCTAGGAATGTGTGCATGTGTATGTAAGACAGGCTGAGGCAGGTGTCTCTTTTCTTCCCCATCCCCCAGCCAGGCCTGCCAGCCAGGTGTCTCCTGCTATCCTACAACATGATAGAGCAGTGAATGGCCAGTGGTATCTGATACTCTCTATATCAGACCCAGAAGAATTTCCCAGAAGGCTTTGCATTCCCTGGGTCAAAAGCTCATTTCCTCCCCTCCCCTCCAAAACCATGTGCATTTCAGCAGAAATTTAATCCCTGAGGCCCCAACTCCTCTACACTCATACCATTTAAAATGACATTTCTGGTGAGACGTGATTCCTTGGAAGCACCTGGAGATGGTACCCAGCTTGGTAGCCTTCTTCTTTCTTGATGTGAAACAATAACAAAACAAAAACAAAACAAACAACAATGTGGGGGGGGGAGAGAGAGAGAGAGAGAGAGAGGAATAGCAAGTCACATATTGTTTTCAGATGATCTTGGCAGAATCTTACCTTCCAATCAGACCCCGGTGAAATCTTTTTCTCTCTCATTTTGCCATTTGCCATGGTCCTATTGTTTGGCATGGGAAGCAGTTTCCAGTCTTAGGTTATATCTGTGACACTGAAATCACTATGCTAGGCTCCTCCTAAGGACAGAGGACTCTTAGGAAGAGTCCAGGAGGTTATCTTCCAATTCTCCAGTGGCCTGCCTTAGCTGAGGAAACTTATGAGCAGATATGAAGTGTCTCCCTTTACACATTACACATTATAATGAATAGAGAAGCCCTATCCCAGTTTCTAAGATTGGATGTTGGCAAACATTGGTCTGAATTTACATCAGTTACTCTTTGGTTCTGTAATTTACTTATGGGAGGAGTGGGACTTCCAAGGATCACCTGCAATTTTGGTGGCAAGTAAAAGATTTGAGTTCAGCTGCCTAATGTCGTCTTTCATGGCCCTAACCAGGCATGTTGCACTGTTTCTGTGGGGCTTGTATGAGGGCAACTGGGACATTTTCAGGGCCTCCAAAACCTATTTTTTTTTTTATAACTTTTAGGATTTTGGCCTTTGAACTTATTTTACATAGTTGTTAGACTTTGGTATCTAGGCCTCCTGTCTACAACATTGAGTCTTTTTTGCCCAATTTTGGTGCTTTGATAACAACTCTGGGTGATGTTGATTTAGTTTTCTTTATTTTTTTTAAAAGATTTATTTATTTATTATGTATACAGTATACAGAAGAGAGAGAACACCAGATGTCATCATAGATGGTTGTGAGCCACATGTGGTTGCTAGGAATTGAACTCAGAACCTACGGAAGAATAGTCAATGCTCCTAACCTCTGAGCCATCTCTTCAGCCCCTGATTTAGTTTTCCATGCATCTCTTTCTGGCCCTTACCATGCTTTTGTCCCTCCATTTTCTCTCTTCATATCCTTTTATTATCTTCCCAGAATTGAACTTTGCTTTTACATTTTAAATGTATTTTATTGTTTTTAGTGTGTACGTGTGTGTATGCCATCACTTCCTTGGGGTCAGAGGACAGTTCACTGGAGTCGGTTCTCTCTATCTACCATGTGAGTCCTGGGGATTGAACCCCGGGTCCCCAGGCTTGGAGGCAAACACCTTCACCTGCTGAGCCGACTCTCTGGCCCCAGCTTCTGTTCAGAAGCAGTTTTGGATAAAGGATTGGCTGTTGGTAATTTCTAACTCACTATGAAGTGAACCCAATCAGGAGGACCTCTTGGTGGGGAAACTGTCTTACCTCTCATGAGATGGAGGAAGATGAAGGAAGTATGAGAACCCAAGGAAGCAACAGTAAGTGACATGCACTCAACACCAGGGAGGGCTAGATTGCTTCTAAGTCTTTGGTATGTTCTGTGGCCGCTGCTTACAATCAAGAAATATGAGGTTGGAAGAGGTTTAATAAATAGCACCATGTCACTCTGGAATAACTTTTGTTTCCAGGACTTTCCCCATTGTACCAAGCACTAGGTGGGAAAGCTTTGGGGGTGAGGAGGGTGGGAAACAGGGGCTCGTCTGCATCCTTAAATCAGTTGTGAGACACTGACCTCTACTGGAACCTTTAACACTTGAACATGGAAAGGAAGGATTCTCTTGGTTTCTCCTCACATTTTCATGAGAAATTAATGGAACATTTGTTTGTCAAGGACCTGCTACATGTAAAACAGTGGACAAAATGAAGAAAATAGAAGCCATAGCTTGTGTTCAGTGTATGTCACAAGCAACCTATATTCATGGGGTCTCTGTGACCAGGGAGGCATTCACAGTGAACACTTACTGATGGAAGAACTCAGGTCTAACCAAGGAGTAGCTTGTCCTTAGGTATATCACAGCCATCCCTGGTTCGTGTTTCATTTTGTATAATATCTCTATTTTTTCTATATCATTATTTATGTTTGATTTTGAATTGTCCAATTTTAAATTTGATATTGATTCTTTAATTAGCCCCACTCACATAAACAGTGTCCAGACTTAGAGAAGTAGGTTAGTGACTGTTTTATTTACTTATCATTTGTCATTCCTTTGGGTGGCCTTGTCCCCTAGCTCTGGTTACCTTTTTTACTTAACTGGCTGAGAGTCAGATGAAGGCAGATTGCCTTTACATGCCAGACAAGAGGCCTTTCTTTTAGAAGTCTACTTTCTTTCACAAAGGGTTTTGCAGCCACTGAGGATTTTTTTTTTTTAACAAAACAAAAAAGAGGGTCAAGTGAAGTGGTCAGAGCTGGTGTCATGAGAAGTTTGCTTATACTTCCCCTGCAGTTGGGAAGGGAGAATATGTTTACAATCAGATTATCTATCAATTTTTTTAATTGGAATTATAAAACACACAGCCTGGATGGCATCATGGTATACTGGAAGGCTCATGTAAAAAATCACTCCTTGTATAAAAGAAGCAACTTTATACTAATTTTATAGTCCTTTTATTGTGCTTTTTTATTAACAAAGTGTTTCATGCAGTAAATTTGAAAAGTTCTATAAGTGTAAACATATAGAAAACAAAAAAATCCCCACTTGAATCTGGACCTTCAGAAATGTCCATGACCATGTTTTATTTTAATCCCTAGGTTTTTGAAATACTTCTTTTATTAGAAATATTATACTGTTGTGATATTTCCACATTGATTTATTTTCTTGGCAATATGTCATGATATCTTCTTATGGAGTTACTCTTTCCTACAATATGGTCACACTTGATGTCATGGAGGCATATTATAAATTATTTAGGCATTTTATCCTTTAGATATTCTTAACTGATACTCAATATTTTGTTCTTCTAAACATATCTCTCCTAAATATCTTTGTTGTTACATTCTGGGTGCAAAAATTATATACACTCATAGCTTATTTTTTTATGTCCAAAGATTCTAAGAGTACAACAATTTAAAAATTTTTGATACTGGTTGTAAAACTGACTCCAAGAAACTTGCATCAGTTTGCACATCTGACCCGTGAATCATAACTGGGAAAAGTGTGGGTAATAAATTACTTGAATTTTTCCAATTTAATACTGCCATGTACATATTTAAATATTCTTGATTTTTGCTGAAGCTGAACAGATTTGGTATTTGTGTAACAGTCTTTCTGACTTCCTAACCCATAAATAGTTATTTATTTCAGTTTGCATATATTTGCATATCCACGTATCCAAAGCAAGGGCTCTGGAGACACATTGGCTGAGCTCCAGGACAAGTTCTGACATTTTTGTTCAGCCTAGAACAGCATTACTTGGAGAAGATACAAAGATCAACTCCTGTTTTTTTGGACACGTTTGGATCTCATTCCCTGCATTTGGTTTTGTTTTGTTTTAAAAGCTACATTTGTGTCGGTGCCTTTATGGAGATGCTCTTTCTACTCTTGAGCCTTCATCAGTCAGTCTGTTCTGTGCCACAGGACATGGTAGGTGAGCCAGCATCAACAGGCCAGCTTGCTTACAGGTTTTTGGCTGGAACCATCCAAGAATGACATGGTAAAGATGGGAAAACATACTGCCAGACTACAGCATACCTGGAATAATCTAGGGAGTTTGGATTCAATTTTGTAATTAGTGGGGAATAGTGGAGGGTTTTTTGGTGAAGAAGTTAGGTGATCCCAGATGGATGTTAATTAAGACGGTTAATTTGTCAGTACCAACTAGGCTGGAGCAAGGCTGGACAGAAAGACCCACAGGGCTGCCATGTGTCAGAACTCTCAGTCTAAACTTGCACAGTTGACTTGGAGAGAAGAAAATAATAAGAGACTGAGCTGTGAGCCAAGCTGTTTCCAAGGCAAACAGGGGCCTTAGGGATGGGTGTTTTAGGCATAGGAAGGCTTAGTAATTCTGCCATTATGTAATGCTCTCTTCCTGTCCTGATGTCCTGAGTAAGATCTCATATGGCTTGTGCAGGAGACCCTAACTGCTGCTTAATAAAAAGTGAAGCCTCCTCTGTTATCATGTTGTGTGTGATCTCTGGTTATTGAAATATTCTGTTTTTGCACATGTATGCTAAAAGTAGCAATAGCAACTTTCATTGATGACCCCCTTTTACATTTTTTAAAAAAGATGTCCTGGTCTGGTTTCTGCTGCTACAGTAAAACACCATAACAGAAAGCAACTTAGATGAAGAGGGGGCTTATTTCCTTTCACACTTCCAGGTAAAGAGCCATCATTGAAGGCATGAAGTCAAACGGGAGAAGAGGCAGGAACCATGGAGGACCGCCACTTACTGGCTTGTTTCTTGTATCTTGTTGAGCCTGATTTCTTATAGAACCCAGGATCACCTGCTCAGGAGTGGTATTACCACTCCTGGGCATCCCTGCAAATGCTACAGCCAGCAGAGGAATGATCTGTGTGAGGCAAGAAGGAAATCTTGTTCAATACGCCTTACTTGGCTGGCAGGTGTTGCTTCAAAGTGCTGGAGTCTGACCATGTCCAGTTTCTTTTTGACATATCTAAACACAACAGGACTTTGGAAAAAAGTTTCCTCATAGCGATTATCACAACCACACCAAGGAAATGACTGTATTGAAACTCCTCTATAAATTACATCTCTTTTGCAAAGTACCTGTGCCCTCTTCTATAAGAATGGGCTCTCTTAATTGAGAAAGAATGCCCAGGGGCCTGCGACATTTGAGTAAAGTCTGGCTCTACAGATAGCAAAATGTCACTAGGTTATTAACTACATCCAATCCTGGCTTTCTGGCAGGAAAACAGGTGCAAATTCCTTCTGTTGAAGAGGAAATCTTGTGACTTTAATGTTCCTCATTTCTTTAGTGCTATCTGTGAGCACAAGGACCTCATGTCCTCTACAAAACATGCTCCCACAGAGTTGCCTACAGGACAATGTGAGGAAGACAATCCCTCAGTTTCCACTTCCCAGCTGACTGTAGCGTGTGTCAAGTGGCTAGAAAAACAAAAAACCCAAAACAGCAACAACAACACTATAGCAACAACAAACCCAAAACAAAACCCCCACTGAATTGGCATAAATATTTATTTTATTATTTTTGTATATTTGTGTGTGTACACAGAAGTGCACACAGAAGTCCAAAGAGGGTGTAAATATTTTGTAGCTAAAGTTCTAGGTGGTTGTGAGGTGATGGGAACAAATTAACCTGGGGTCCTCTGGAAGAACAGCAGCAAGCACTCTAATTGCTGAGTTATGTCCTAAGACCCTTTCCTTATGCCTTTTCCTATGTTTACAATGTACTTACATGTTATCCCATTTAATGTGTTCATGCAAATCTGGCTTAAGCATCATTAAATAGTCAATGAGTATTGTGGAATAGTGAATGCAGCACAGTCTGAGGCTGCAGAGCTGGTTCTAACTAGAGGTAGAAAGTCAAGTTTAGTAGGTCATAACAAGGGGGCAAAAGCTACTGCCAATACATTCTACAACCTGTTTACCAATTTCTATTTTAACTTCTTATCTGTTGTTAGTTTTTTTTATTCTTTTGCTTTTGAGGAGCCTGCCACCCAGCTCCCAAATAAATTACACAGAGGCTTATTCTTATTACTAAATACCCATCCTTGGGTTGGCTTGTTTCTGGTCAGTTTTTCTTACCTTAAATTATCCCATCTACCTTTTGCCTCTGGGCTTTTACCTTTGTATATATCTTCCTTTATTTTCTCCTCTGCAGCTGGTGCTGGTGCTACCTGGAGTCCTTCCTTCTCCTGCTCTCACTCCTTCTCCTCTCAGAGTCCTCCTCCCACTTATTCTCTCTGCCTACCAGCCCCACCTAACAAGCGATTTGGCCATTTAGCTCTTGATTAGACCAATCAGGTGTTTTAGACAGGCAAAGCAACACAGCTTCACAGAGTTAAACAGATGCAGCATAAAAGAATGGAACACATCTTTGCATCATTAAATAAATGTTTCACAGCATAAAACAAATGTAAGACATCTTAAAAATAATGTTCCGCAACACTTATTCGTTAAATACTTCCTCTGAAAATAATACTTCACTTGTGAGAAACACGAGGCAACAGGGAAGAGATGGTTCAACCACTGAGCAATGTATAGATTAGATTGGCTTTACCCATTGTGGTTATTTACTTTCATACATTTTCTGAGATGTTTAAACAAACCATTTATGCTGAAAATGGCCTTGCATTTTGTATTATAGCCTCTCCTGTCCACAAGAAAGCTGAACTTCAGAATTCCCCCTTTCTATCCTACTTGTTCTTTGCAGAATAGACAAATTTGTATGAATATACTCTAAGTCTTTGAGTAACACTGGGATATACCTGGCATGCTGATATTCATCCATATTCAGGCTACACATATATTATAAAAATATCTCCACATCATAGCTCTATCTCCTCTTCCAGGTAATCTATGGAACTGTGCAGATCAAAGACCATATGTCCCATGCATAACCTCAAGCATGCCTTCCTCTTCTCCAAAATCAACATACTCAAACAAAAAGCAGCTATGAATACATAGTCTGAATGTGGACAGAAGGAAGAAACTGTATCACACAAGGTAAAGTGCTGTAAAGTACCTGAAGGACTCAACAGACCACAGAGATACTTGTATAACATGTTGTGTTTTTTGCAACATTGTTCACAATAGCCAGGATAGAGAATCTGCCTACTTGCCATTTTCTGTAATAGTTTCTATCCATTGCAAAAAGTAACTTCTTCAAGTAGGTGTGAGAACTACACTTACCTATAGATATAAGAAGTATTTAGAATGTAGTTAGGAATTATGCTCGTTTATGTGGTAATAGTAGGCTCTCCCCCAAAATCTATGACCACAATAGTCTTGGGTAGTTCACTAGATTATCAGTACAAGGCACTATTTCTTTGTGCTGAGCTGGCCTTAAGTCAAATTGTTGGTTACTGTCAAGATGTACATGCTACTATTACACCTTTAGGAATATCTTGCTGTTTTGGTCATTGTGTGGCTCATAGGCACCAAATCTGGGTAGATCTATTATTGGGTTGTTAACTCACTCCCTTGGCAGCTTGCATAACACTTTTGGTACCATAACAGGGAAAGGAAGGGGAGGAGAAAGAAGGGAAAGGAAGGGAAGTGGAGAGGGGAGGGGAGGGGAGAGAAGAGAAGGGAAGGGTTAGATCTAATTACAATCCTCTGAGTCCTGTGCTTGAGGTATATGCCATCTTCAACAATAGGGACTTCAACCCCTGGAGGGTAACAAAGGGCAATAGCAATTGGCCAATGTTTTCAACTAGACTATAGATGTATTAATAAATATCTCCATGAACTCTTCCTCCATTTCTTTTGGATTCGCTGCAAGTGCTATAGTTATAGTGGATCAGGACATTGGTCACTAATGCTATTGTCTTGTTCTTCATATTCTTTTTTTTATACTTTATACTGTTTGGCCCATGTCTCAAGCACATTATTAGCTAGCTCTTTCTTCTTAAATCAACCCATTTCTATTAATCTGTCTGCCATGTGGCTCAGCCCGTGGCTCACCTGTATTTCTTACATGACTGTTCTTCTCTGGGGTTGGATGGCGACTGACTAACTCCACCCTCTTTCTGCCTGTCCTCTGATTCTCCACCCACTTCTATGGTGTTCTACATAGGCCAAACCAGTTACTTTATTTACATCATACAGAGAACATTTCCACCACATTTCCTCTTTTCTGTCTAATTAAAAATGAAGGTTTCAATTTCCATATAGCAAAATAGCAACAGAACAGCTCTCAAGCAGGAATTACAGTCACAATATCCAGTCTATTTGTATTCACAAACTTAAAGAGAATATTCTGTTATCTACCTTATCATTGTGAGTCTAAAGATTCATATCTAATATACCTTTTAAACCAAAAAGAACTACCTATAATTATTAAACCTTCAACCACATCAAAGATCACAGAAGGATATAATATTATCCAAATAAACAGGAAGTGCAAACAACTTCCAAAGTCTAGAAAATGACAGAGATGACACCTGTCTGCCTGGACAGTCACTCAAAGTTCCTTTGTAACGTTGGGGCATCATCTTCAGCCTAAAGGCCCAAAGTCTCTGGCATACCTTTCAGTGATGCAGGAAATCTGAAAAAGTCCATCAGTTGCTTCTCCTTGTATCCTGAAGAATGCCTGGAATTTTTTTCTGTAAAGCAGGAACCTGAAGGACTATCTCGGCTTGTTCTGCCAAAGTTCAGAGGTAACTTTCCTATAGAACCTACATGTCCAGTTTATATAGCATACTATCAAGCAGTCAATACCAGAACAGTTTCCTGTCCAGTGGCTAACTGTTGCCACAAAGTAAATTCCACATGAAGTTTCTTCAATGCCCATCATTTTTCTGAAATACATTGGTGCTATCAGAAGGAGACCTGTCTCACTGTCCAGAAAAGTCTAAGATCTTAAAATAATTTAAATGCCATATTCTGCATGTCTTTGAAGTGTTTGAAGACTGCCTATCTAATTGAAATATATCTTTGTATACCTACAAAAACCTAACTAACATGACTATAAGTTTGGTTACCATAGATGACTATTAATCTGCATTTCTTAATTACACATTACAATTTTAAATGAGCTACATCAGCATCATACCTTAGTCAACAGTAGAAAAATCCATACAGCATAACAAAATTGACCTTAAGTTTATATCAATAAATCAAAATCCACTTATCTTTTCTAATCATTCTATATCATATCCTCCTCCCCCCCCTTTTTTTGAAGATTGACTAAGACCATTAACCATTTACAATGAAAACAAACATTAATAAGCAATATTTTTGGGAAATTGGATGTAGCTTTCTTTCTTTTACTACTTCCTGCTGTCAAAGGATGATGGCAATCTCATGGGGTCTTGAGACTGGATCACCTCAACTGGCTTCTTGGAAGCTGAGAATGTTCAGGTGGCCTTGGCAAATGAATCCATATTTGCCTGGAACCAATCCATAGGTTTTGATCTTCTGTGGAGACAAAAACAGAAACTCTTTCCCCAAGCAACATATTCTTATAAACAGATTTTAAAGTCAAGATATCTTTAAAATTATATGTTTGTCCAACTTAGCAGCCTTAGCAATCAACCATCTTTCTGCCGTTAGCTCATTAAAAGTTAAAAAATTAAAAGAAAACACAATAAACATAATCCAGACTCTCTGTTTATCTGCTGTCTTTATGTGGCCTTTATTTCTTATTTGTCTTTCTTAAAGAGCTTTCTTTACCCTTTTTTTTCTCTCTCTCTGAAGCCTACGCATATTTTATACACATTGTATCTCGTTTAGAGGTTTTGTGAGTCTAAATCTGTTTTATTGAGAATTCTTAATCATTTTTTTAACCCAAAGAGCTTTTAAAATGTCAGTATCACTTTAATTGCTGACTCTGTCCCTTTTGGCGGCTTTTCAATATGGCAGAGGAGCCTGCTGCATCTCTGCTGCTACCGGCAACCAGAGCAGACTCAGGAAATGCTGCTACCAGAAAAACCATTTTTAACTCTGTTTCCTTTCTGTTCAATACAAGCAGAAACCTTAAATCAATCACACTTATGACAAGCCTTCCATGAAACCTATGAGTTTAAGCTGTGTGCTGTGGATATGCCATTTTTAAATTCCCGCCTGAACACCACGCTGTCTCTGTACCATAAATCAATTCAAACATGCGATTCAGAAAGCCACTTTTGGCTCTGTTTCAGTGATCTAGAATGCTCTTTAAGCTTTTTAAACTTTCTCGGGCTTTCTGCGGGTGTTCAGCCCACACAGGGATGCCATCTGTTGTATAAGGTTTCCCAGCCCTTTTGGGTCAGAGGTTTGTACCTGGTCCGCGACGGCTTTTGTCCCCCAAAGAAATCAATCAGAAGTTTATATACTTTATACTGTTTGGCCCATGTCTCAAGCACATTATTAGCTAGCTCTTTCATCTTAAATCAATCCATTTCTATTAACCTGTCTGCCACGTGGCTTAGCCTGTGGCTCACCTATATTTCTTACATGGCTGTTCTTCTCTGTGGTTGGATGGTGACTCTTCTTCATATTCTTTAAGAGAATCTTGCTTCCTTGTTGGCCTGTGATCTCTGGAAAGGTGTAGTAGATTACCAACACTGTAACCAAGTATCTAAGAGAAACAGTTTAAAGGAAGAACTGAATTAGGGCTCACAGATTCAGAGGTGTCATCCCATAGTCATATGGTCCTGTTTTTCTGGACCAGAACATCATTTTCTGAGCTAGAATAATATTGTGACAGGAGTCTATAACAGAGGCTGGTCATCTCATCATGGCCAGAAGTAGAGAGAGGGAGATCAGGACCAAGACCAAGTGTAACCTTTAAAGTCATACTGCAGTGACCAACTTATTTCAGTTTGACTTGTTTCCCCATGTTTTTAGACCCTCCAGAAAACAAACAATGCTACTATGTAGAGACTAAACATCAAACTTGACAGACAATTTGAGTAGTTTCATATTCGAACTAGAGCAGAAGGCACAAGATTTCTCCACCCATTCACCTTTATTTACAATATTCATTGCAATATTCATTACAGCAGCTGCTGAACCAGTTGGGCTCTGGGTAGTACATGTTTTTAGATATCCGTCTGTGACCTAATAAAATCATTACTGACTCCGTTTCATTGGATTGTAGGAGGATGGAGGATGACCATGTACTTTAAGGTTGCACAGCTATAAAAGCTGAATTAGATCTTGGGACTTGGGATGCATTTGTGTATTCAGTGTATAGCAACTGTTTATTGAGCATTTCTATTCTTGTTTGGCATGCACAAAATGATTATATATAAAATATTTAATAATACATACATACACATATATAAATATAGCTAATAGAGAAATAATATAAACAGACAGACAGACAGATAGATAGATAGATAGATGGAAGAAGTAGATTGTGTTGAAGTATTAGCTCTATCCTCAAGAAGATTATACTTGAGTAGGAAGAACAGTATGGAAACAAATTTATTACATGTAGACACCAGGCTAAGGAAGTGCTGGAAAATGTGGGGTCAATTCAATTACTCAGTTGCTACCATGGGTGTCAAGTTTAATCCAGTCAACCAACTTGAAGAAAGTTAGGGTTTCCTGGCTGCTCTCTGTGGAGCGTTCCTTCCTCCCTGATACTGACAGTCCTGATGGCCACGCCTTGCAGTATTTTTCCTTTCACTTCAGGGCTATGGCTGGCAGGTTTCATAGCTCTCCAGCAGTTCCAGAACAGACTGTTGTGTACCTTTAGGCACATTCCAGCAGATGGCGCAAAACCAATGAGACACTGCCCTGGTGGGCAGTCCAGTTGATCTACCCCAAACTAGACAGCTGATGGGGGATCCTTTTTAGGTACAGAAATTTTCCACTTCTGAGTTCAGCCGAAATGTATGAAAATGAATGCTAAAGGAATGAAACAAATGTTTGGGGCAGTGTTAGGGATTAAAACCCCATGTGAACACACCTGCATGTTTGTAAATATATCACATATGTAGGTAAAATAGAGGTCTGGGAGGTCTGCTGCCCTAACCCCAATACACTCCTTTCTCCTAGCTCTAGACTAAACATCTACATCACAAAATTGAAAAACTCATAGAGAGGTAGTAAATATGACTCCCATTTATCTAGACCCTTTCATGTATTTATATGTTATTTCACTATATATAACCTCATGGACTTCATATGGCCTCATGATAATATTGCTATATTCATATAGATGAGGAGCTTGAGGGTCAGAGACAGAAAAGAACTACCTCAAGGCTACACACTTGGTTAAAGCTGCTAGACAGATGATGATGGCCAAAGGTTGAATCTCTATTTGTTAGTACTTTGGGCTGAGTTCTTTCTTTTAGTGGTCAGAATCCAGTTTTTTGAAGAGCAGATCCCTATAAGGAGAAGAAGGAGAAGGAGGAAAGGGTTATTTGTGGAAATGGAATCAGGTGCATCGAGAAAGACCAGTGGCAGCATGGGGAGGATGCAATGTACTTACTTCTCTACGTATGCTTGGCATGAATGTGCAGGTTCATGTGCCATGTGTGAATACAAACATGTATGTGTAAGAAAGATGAAGATGTACACACACACACACACACACACACACACACACACGTGTGTGTGAATATCACTTATGCTTTTACTCAAATTGGTTGACTTTATTCAACAATAATCAAATGCATGAGAAAAACAAGGTTTAAATGAGAAATAGCAGTAAAACAGCAAAGAAAGCTCTTTCTTTGTTAAATCCAGGTTACAGCCATAGCCCCCAGAAGGCATATTTCCATGCCTGGAAGACACTGCTTCATGTCCTTTCTCATTTGGTATTCTGAGATGTCCCTGCTGTCCACAGTTTGTGCCAAGCCCACCATTGTAACACCCTGTCCTTTCAAGTCTAATCTTCACCTCCACAGAACCTAAGTTGTCATGGCCCTCCAAGCTCTGTAAGTGACCAGTGCATCCTTCAGAATAGTCTGAGCTAAATAATCCATCACATGGAGAAGAACCTTTAGGGTGATGCAGAAGCCAGGCTTGAGTCTAATTCAAACCTTTGACTTTTGGAATGAAGCAATGAGGATGTACTAGACATGGAAGTTGGTTAGGTCTGTCTTCCCAAATGCATGTGCAGCGGACAGAGCCTTGTAACTCCGCTTTTTTAGGGGCTGAAGTCACTTATGTTTGTTCCCTTCTTTGTCATTGTTTTTGTCTAACTTAGATGCCTCTAGGACAAACAACCAACCCCCCAAGTCTCTTTCTTGGCCATTTTGCCTCCAGCCTTCTGATTTCACCCAAGATGTAACTACTAGAAGAATAATTTTTACAAATCCAAGATTTTTCATTTCACTTTTCTAAGTGAAAAATTAAAAACCAAGCCATACCAAATCAAATGAAAGATATGCTTTTTTTATTTGCATTTGTGTATGTATGTCAGTATGTGTATATACCATGTGTGGAGTATTTGTGGAGGCTAGAAGAGGGTGTCAGATCCCATGGAACTGGAGTTACAGACTGTTGTAAGTTTTTGTAATGGTACTGGGAATGCAACTCAGGTCCTCTGCCAGAGCAGAAAGCTCTTAGCTGTTGCCATCTCTCCAGAAGCTCTGTGAGAATTGTAATATATTTTTATGTTATCATACTTCCTGGTGTATAAATCTAAAATTAAGATTCAAAAATGTGTGAGCTTTGGTATTAAAGAAACCCAGAAAGGGGCTCCAGTGGCCATTCTGCACTCTGCCTCTGCCTCTGTTCCTGTAGAGCAGAACTTTATTCCATGGAACCCTCTTCGTAGCGTGGACAGACACAGTTCCTGGCTCAGTCACTTTTCAGCATTCAGAATTATTCAAACAAATCAACCTTCCTTCCAGGGGAACCAAGGACATCCCATTTTATTCCATTTTCTTGATAATGTGAAGTATGCATTTTGCATTCCAAGATTGCATGCCTCCCCTGGGTGGTCCTGTGTGGTGGAGTATTCTGTTTTTCAGGTTGTGCATATGTGTGACCAACAAACTCTCATTGCTTTCAGATATGCAGCGTTTGAACATTCTCATAACCAATTGGAGGACACTTTCTTTATGAATAGGGCAAAGACTGGGCCATCAAAATGCCCTTATTAAGATACTGTTTTTGATTTCAAATTACAGTGTTACCTTTTGTAGATATTTTAAAAATGAAAATAAAGGGTATGTAGAGCAAATAAGAACAGAACTCCATTTTTAAAACATTGTGTTATGAAGATTTAACTGACATAAATTTATCTTTTTTAATAATACAATGCAGTTATTAAAACTGTACATTGTATGTGTTTGTGTGTGTGTGTGTGTGTGTGTGTGTGTGTGTGTGTGTGCCTGAGTGTGTACAGGTAGGTGTGCCCATGCTGAGGCTTGTATGTGAAGGTCAAAAGACATCTTTTGAAGTTGGCTCTCATCTTGCACCTTATTTGAGGTAGGGTATGTCTTGTTTTTGTGACTACTGCGTACTACAGGCCAACTGGCCCTAAAGCTGCCAGGAGACTGGTTGATACCTTGATCTTCTATGTCTAGGTTACAGAAATGTGTGACAAAATTTTCCATTATTTATGCCAACTTCTCATGTAGCATTTTATGTGTTATCTTGAGTAGATGAATACAATTACAATTAAAAAGTTATTTAAATTTATTACCTCCCTTTATGTGTGTGTGTGTGTGTGTATGTGTGTGTGTGTGTGTGTGTGTGTGTGTGTGTGTGTGTGTGTGTGAGAGAGAGAGAGAGAGAGAGAGAGAGAGAGAGAGAGAGAGAGAGAGAGATGAACATTAGTGCCATGATGGACAGTAGAGGTTAGAGGGCTTCTGGGAATCTGGTTTCTTTTTCCAATGTAGATCAGAGGATGGAACTTTTACCAACTGAGCTATCTCAGTAGCCTTAATTTTAGAACACTCTCATCATCTCATTTTCTGTGGGTAACTACTACTTTATGTTTTGTTCTGTGGGTTATCTATTCTGGACATTTCATCGGCATGGTATTTGTGCATCATATAATGTTTTATGATAGGCTTCTTTCACTTAATATAATGTTTCAAGTTCATCTTTATTGTTGTGTGTACTTAAAACTCATTTCCTTTTCTTGTTGGATGAAGTTCCATAGGCCAGGTTTTCCCCTCTTGCAGTTGCTCTCAAATAAGCACAGCAAGGTTTTTGTTATAAATGCTCAGCTGCTAGCTCAGCTGATATTACTAACTAGCTCCCACAACTTACTAATTCATGTCTATTAAACTAAATTTGTCACATGGCTCATGGCTTTACCTGTCCTCCAGCATGTCTTGTTCCCTTTGTGACTCCTGACGACTCCTCTGACTCCACCTTCTTCCCAGAGTTCCCTGTTTCTGGCTGTCTTACCTGTACGTCCTGCCTAGCTATTGGCCTGCCAGCTTTTAATTAACCAATGAGAGCAATACATATTCACAGTGTACAAAAGGATTATCCCGTAACATTTCTTCCTTTTTGTCTAATTAAAAGGTAATTAATAGTATACTTACTAATTAATAGTAAAACTACATATAACAGAATAGTTATTAAGAATTACAGTTACAATATTCAGTCCATTTGTAGCTGACAAAATTAAAGAAAATATTTTATTATTTATCTTATCTTTGTGACTCTAAAGTTTTGTACTTAATTTATTTTCTATCATAACTAAGGAAAACAATAACTATCGAGCTTTTAACTACATCAAAGACTCAAGAAGGATGAAATGTTGACAGTGATATCAGGCTGCCTGGACAGTTATCCAAAGTTCCTTTGTAATATTGGGGTACCTAACCCTGGTCTACAGGTCTAGCATATTGAGAGATTTTTCTGTGAAGCAGGGAATTTTGAAGAACTATTCTACCTTGTCTTGGCAAGGTTTGACAGTTGCCTTACTTGTGCCCTGCTGGTTCAATTTGGACAGTAACTGTCATCAGTTCAGGCAGGGGCAGTTTCTTGCCCAATGGCTAATTTTTGTCGTAAAGAAAGCAAACTCCATATGGAGTTTCTTTGATGACCCTCATCTTCTCCATAGTAGATTGGTGCTGCTAGGACCAGATGTGTCTCATTGTCATGAAAAGTCTTAAGTTGCTAAATGTATTAAATGCTGTATTCTGTAGGTCTTTGAAGACCATCTATCTATCTATCTATCTATCTATCTATCTATCTATCTATCTATCTGTCTATCTAAATATATCTGTGTATGACCCTGAGAAAAACATACCTAACATGACTATAAGTTTGTCTATAATAGATGACTATTAATCTATATTTCTTAATTATACACTACATTTTAAAATGAACTGCAAAACATAATCCCTTAAACAGAAGTATAAATATACATACAGTATGACAAAATTAACTTTAAATTTGTATCAATAAACAAAAATCTGTACCAATGTAAGATAGTTAATATTAACTACTTGGATTAAAGTAGATTTAATAATCTACCCTTTTATCATATAATTTCTATAACCCCCTTTCTTTTTAGAAGATGACTTCTGAATCTAATCTCCTTTGTTTAGCTATTTTCCCTTGACCATTTCCAATAAAAAATTGTGACTAACCTCCCTGAGTGATGACAAATATCCATAACCCATTTTGAGGGAATGTGGGCATAGTTTTCTAGAGTACTTCCTGCTGATTGGTGATACTGGTAATCTTTGGGGAAACCATAAGAAAATCAGAATCATTGTTAAGTTTTAGCTGGACTATTCTTTGAGGCTGCAGCATCTCAGTTCATAACCTTGAAGCTGTTTTTCATGTGGAACTCCAAGAAAACTAAACAAGGACATTTTGAGGTGCTGGGCTACCTGGAATATCTGTTTTTACTGCTGTCTTGTATCCTTGTTCTGAAAATACATAAACTTTTTAAAGGTAACATATGCTTCTGTTTTTATTCAAGTATAGAGTGTACATTATACACAAGTCAGCCAAAAATTTTTTTTTGTATATTTGAGCAAGTAGAATATACATTACATGTTTTCTAGTTTTTCTAGGTTTATTTATTTATATGTAGACAGACTTTTCAGAGTGTCTTCCTTAATAAAATCTGATTTTCTTTAACCAAGGATGAATACTCAATCTCTCATTTCCTGTGGAGTATAACTTCCCCACAAAGTGACAGGTCTTTTGACTTCAATCTTGAATTCAAGATGTTTTAAAAATATATAGGTTTGTGGAATCTAGCAGTTTTTATAACCCACTATTTCTTGGCAGCCAAAAAATTAAAGACAACATAATAACATACAGGATCCAGACTCTCTGTATTTCCCATCTCTATGTGGTTTATTTATTATATATAGTGGTACTTATATAGAAAGCTCCACCTGGTGTTTAGCTATGGATCTCTGCTTCCACTTCTATTCATTGCTGGATGAAGGTTCTATAATGACACTTAGGGTGGTCATTCATTTGATTATAGGGGAAGTCCTGTTTAGGCACCTCCTCTAATATTGCTTGGAGTCCTAGCCAGGGACATCTTGTGGGTTCTTGAAGTTTCCTTAGCACTGGGTTTCTTTCCACCCCACAATGGCTCCTCTATCAAGATACCCATTTCTTTGTTCTCTCTCTTTATTGCTTCTCTCACTCAACCATCTCCTTCTCTCATTATTTGTTCCTACCTTTCCTTGGTCACTTACCTGTTATGATCCCAATTTATTAATGAGATCCTCTGGATGTCTGGATACCTCTCTTAAATTCCTTCTGTTCACAAGCTGTTCAGGGGTTGTGGTTTGCAGTCTGGATATTCTTTGCCTTTTGTCTAAGATCCACTTATGAGTATATACCATGTCTATATTTCTGGGCCTGTGTTACCTTACTCAAGATGATACTCTCCAAATCCATCCATTTGCCTGCAAATTTTAGGATGTCAGTTTTTTTCTGCTGTATAGTTCTCCATTGTGTAGATATACCACAATTTGTTAATCCATTCTTTTGTTGAGGGGCATCTAGGTTATTTCTAGGTTCTGGCTATTACAAAAAATGCTGTTATTAACATAGTCTGTTTTTATGCCAGTACCAAGCTGTTTTTATTACTGTAGCTCTATAGTATAGCTTGAAGTCAGGGATGATGATGCCTCTGAAGCTCTATTATTCAACAGGATTGTTTTGGCAATCCCAGGTTTCTTGTTATTCCACATGAAGTTAAGTATTGTTCTTTCACAGTCTGAAAAATTGTGTTCGGATTTTGATGGAGATTGCATTGAATCTGTAGATTATTTTTGGTAAGATTACCATTTTTACTATGTTTATTCTGTCTATCCAGGAGCATGGGAGACCTTTTCATTTTCTGATATCTTCATCAGTTTCTTTTTTCAATGACTTCAAGTTTTTGTTATATAGGTCTGTCACTTCTTTGGTTAGAATGACCCCAAGATATTTAAGGCTACCTGTAGCTATTATAAAGTGTGATGTTTTCCTGATTTCTTTTTCAGCCCTTTTATCATTTGTGTATAAGAGGACTTTTGATTGTTTTTTAAGTTAATTTTGTATCCTGCTACAATCCTGAAGGTGTTTATCAGCTGTAGGAATTCCCTGGTAGAATTTTGGGGGTCATTTATGTATGCAATCATATCATCTGCAAATAGAGATAGTTTGACTTCTTCCCTTCCAGTTTGTATCCCCATCACCTCTTTTTGTTCCTTTATTCTTTTAGCTAAGACTTCAAGAACTATGTTGAGTAAGTATGGGAAGAGAGGACATCCTTTTCTTGTTCCTGATTTTAGTGGGATTGCTTTGAGTTTCTTTCCATTTAATTTCTCTTCCTGTTGGCTGTTGGCTTGCTGTTTATTGCCTTTATTATATTTAGGCATTTTCCCTAAATATAATATCAGATATGTATTCCTGATCTCTCCAGAACTTTTATCATGAAGGAGTGTTGGATTTTGTCAAAGGCTTTTTTTTTTTAGCATCTAGGAAGATGATCATGTGTTTTTTTGTTTTCTTTCAGATTGTTTATACAATGGATGACACTGGCAGTTTTTCATATGTTAAACCATCTCTGCACCTCTGGGATGAAGCCTACTTGATCATGGTGGATAATATTTTGATATGCTGTTAAATTTGGTGTACAAGTATTTTATTGAGTATTTTCACATTAATGTTCATTAGGTATATTGATCTGTAATTCTCTTTGTTGCATCTTTGTGTGACTTGGTTATCAAGGTGACTGTACCCTCATAAAAAGAGGTCAGCAATGTTTCTTCAGTTTCTATTGTATGAAACAGTTTGAGGAGCATTGAATGTCTGGTAGAATTCTGCACTGAAATCATCTAGCCCCTGGAATTTTTTTTTTTTTTTGCTTTGATGACTTTAAATAACAGCTTTTATTTCCTTGGGGGTTATAGATGTATCTAGGTCATTTGTCTGGTCTTGATTTAATTTTGGTAAGTGGTACCTGTATAGAAAGCTTCCATTTCATTTAGGTTTTCCAATTTAGTAGAGTACATGTTTTTGAAGTATGACCTAATGATTCTCTGGATTTCCTGGGTGTCTGTTGTTATGTCTCCTTTTTCGTTTCTGATTCTATTAATTTGGACTCTCTCTCTCTCTGCCTTTTGGTTAGTTTGGATAAGGGTTTATCTATCTTGTTAACTTTCTCAAAGAACCAACTCTTCGATTCATTGATTCATTCAATTTTATTGATTTAATCCCTGAGTTTGATTATTTCCTGTCTTGTACTCCTTCTAGGTGAGTTTGCTTCTAATTGTTCTAAAGCTTTCAGCAGTGCTGTTAAATCTTTTGTGTGAGATTTCTCTAGGTTTTTTATGTAAGCATGTAGTGCTATAAATTTTTCTCTTATCAATACTTTCATTGTGTCCTATGAGTTTTGGTGATTTTACCATGCAGACTATATCAAATGCTTTGGGTGAACACAAAGGCAATGGAGTAATTATTTTCTCAGTTCCATTAATGTCATATATTTCACAGGCAGAAATTTAGATGTGAAAGCAATCTTGTGTTCTTAGAATAAATCCCATTTGCCATGGCAAACAATCCTTTTGACATGTTGCTGCTTTTGTTTTTTATCATGCTGGGTTGGAATGCTATTGCTTTCTGGAAAGTACCCCAATCTCCAGAGATACCCAGTGTGTTGCTGGGTCTGACTTGCTAGGGTTTGTTAAGGATATTCCATCTATGAAATGCTGAATGGAAATCTTCAGGGATGTCTTCTGAATCTCAGCTTTGCTTTGTTGGAAGTCTTCATAGTATTGTTGCATCATATTTCTATTTTAGATCCATTCACATTTTTAATATTTTGACAATTTCCATAGTTCTAAGAATTTGTCTATTTCATGTTATTTACTTTTTCACACATAGTTTTTATATTGTTCCATTTTCATTCCTTTTATTTCTGCCGAGGTCTTTGATTTATTGAGGATGCATGTTTCTTTAATTCCTGAGTTTAGCAATTATGTCATCTATGTCTTGTTGAGTCTAGCTCAAGTTTTGTTAGACATGCTCATATTTTCAAAGATGCATCTTTAGTTTTGTTTTCTTTTTTATATCATTTTTGTCTTTGTATTAGATTTCTATTACATTATGAAATTGGTTGTGTGTGTGTGTGTGTGTGTGTGTGTGTGTGTGTGTGTGTGTGTAAAGGAAAACTTTCAGGAGTCAGTTCTCTCCTTCTATCATGTGGCTACTCAGGTCCTCAGGCACAGCAGCAAGTTCCCTTACTCTCTGATCCACCTCCCTTGTGTCTGTTGCTTTTTCAATCTACCCCTTATTAACTTCCACTCAGAACTATGATTTCCTTCCTTTTTGCTTTGAACTTGGCTTATTCTCTACACTTAGAAGTTATGTTATCAATTTGAAAGATCTTTCTTTTCAATCACATTTTCTTTTAAGACTGGAGACTTTGATTTTTTTCTCTTCTTTTTAAAATTTAATCATTTTTCCTCTTATATACCATCCACTGTTCAATCTCCCTCCCCTTTCCTGCTTCTCCTACCTCTCCCCATCTACTCATAAAGGATGAGTCCTTCCTTGAGTAGTCAACACAGGTTACCATACCAAATTGAGTCAAGACTCAGCATCCCCTTCCTGTATTAAGGTTGATCAAGGCCTCCCCACTTAGGGAGTGGGCTCTAAAAAGCCAATACATGTACCTGGAATAATTCCTTGTCCCATAGTCATAGGGTCCACTAACAGATCGATCTACACATCTGTCACCCTCATTTAGAAGGCCTAGTTTGGTTCCATGCAGGCTCCCCAGCTGTCAGTGCAGAGTCCTTGAGCTCCCATTAGCTCAGGTCAGCTGTCTCTGTGGTTTCCCATCATGACCTTGACCCCCCTCCTTTGGTCCTTTAGTCCCTCCTCCCTGTCTTCAACTGAACTTCAGAAGTTCAGCCAAGTGCTTGGCTGTGGGCATCTGAATCTGCTTCCATCAGTTATTGGCTGTAGGTTTTTGTGTTTGTCTTTGTAGGTTTTGGTTAACACACTCAGGATGATATTTTTTTCTAGTTCCTCTATTTGTTTACAAATTTCATGGTGTCATTGTGTTTTTTCCCCCACTGAGTAGTACTCCATTGTGTAAATTTACCACATTTTCCTTATTCATTGAGGGGCATCTAGGTCATTTTCAGGTTCTGGCTATTATGAATAATGCTGCTCTGAACATAGTTGAGCAAGTGTCCTTGTGGTGTGGTTGACCATCTTTTGAGTATATGTCTAAGAGTGGTCTGCTGGGTTCTAAGGTAGGCTGACTCCCAGTTTTCTGAGAAACCTCCATACTGTTTTCGATAGTGGCTGTAGAAGTTTACATTCCCATCACCAGTGGAGGACTGTTCCCCTTTCTCTATGTCTTCTCTAGCATGGGCTATCATCAGTGTTCTTGACATTAGCTATACTGACAGGTTTAAGATGGAATCCCAGAGACATCTTGATTTGCTTTTCCCTGATGGCTAAGGATGTTGAGCATTTAAATAGCCTTTTTTTTTTTTTGCCATTTGAGATTCTTCTGATGAGAATTCTCTGTTTAGATCTGTAGCCCATTGTCTAATTGTGTTATTTGTTTGTTTGTTTTGGTGTCCAGCTTCTGGAGTTTTTTATATATTTTGGAGATCAGCCCTCTGTTGAAAGTGGGGTTTGTAAAGATCTTTTACCATTCTGTAGACTGTCTCTGCATAGACTTTTTAAAGGCGCTTCATTGGTTATTTTTCATTAGTTTTGGATTATTGTACTTTGAGATAAAAACATATCCCAAAATGTTTTTCTAATTCTTTAAGCTTTTTCCTTTGATCCACTGGTTATTCTGCTGTGAGTTGACTAATAGCCACATTTTCACACAATCCTCAAATGTTCTTTTGTTTCTGAGTTCTAAGTTATTGTATTATGTTTGAAAACCATACCTGTATAGCCTCAGTATGTTTAAATTTGTCATGGCTTCTTCTATCCTCAAATTGATGGTCTATTCTGAAAAAATTTCCCATTGTGCATTTTAGAAAAGTATGTATACATATTATATATAATCACATACACATTTTATATATATAATACATGCATAATATAAAATATATATTATGGGGGCTGGAGAGATGGCTCAGCGGTTAAGAGCACCCTCTGCTCTTCCAGAGGACCCGGGTTCGATTCCCAGCACCCACATGGCAGCTAACAACTGTCTGTAGTTCCAGTTCCAGGCAAACACCAAGACAAATAAGCAAATAAATAAATAAAGTTAAAAAAATATATATATTATGACCTTAATTGGTAGAAGAGTCCATAGTTGTCTTTTAGGCATAGAATACTGAACAGGTAGCTCCATGTAATGCTTATCAAGTTTCGGGTTAGAAAAGAGAATCACAGGAGGATGGGGAGAGAAGAGGGGAAACTTGTGAACTCACTGCATCACTAAAGGTGACCTCAAACTCCTGGTCCTCTTGCCTTCACTTCCCAAGTGCTGGGAGGTGTAGGAGTGTGACAGCATATGTGACTTTCAAGTCTTTCTTTTTATTTATTTATTTTCTAAATATTTATTTTTATTTTATGTGAATTGGTGTTTTGCCTGCATGTATAACTGTGTAAGGGTGTCAGATCTTGGAATTACAGACAGTTGTTAGCTGCCATGTGGATGCTGGGAATCAAACTCAAGTCCTCCGGAAGAACAGTCAGTTAACGGCTGCGCCATCTCTCCAGCCCTCAAGTCTTTCTTTTAAATGGCTTTAATGAGATAAAAAGAGTCTTATGTAATTCAGACATTCATATGAGAAAATTCCTTCAGCCAGGGTGCTTTCTTACTTTAACATCTGTTCACTGGCTGCTGCAGCCTATTACATGCCTGGTGCTGTTCTTTGGTTGGACAATTGTAGCATCTCCTGTTGGAGGATTGTTACCACTGATTCCAGTGCCATGGACACCGCCACCACCCAACCTGTGTACAAATTGTTCAGTGTCACCACCAGAGGGCTTTTTCTGCAGCCTCATCTGTCACCACCCTCCAGACTTATCTTCCTTTCTGTCTCTGCCTTTGTCTTTCATGTTCTATGACTGACCCCGAGTTGATGTGTTGTTAGGGCTCTGTGTCTAATGCTATGATGCCCTTGTTACTGTCTCTTCCAGAAAAGGCAAATTCTTTAATACCTTTCTCCACAACCTTCCCCACAAACAAAAACAATTTGACCTTGGTTCATAAATTTGATTTATCTCTGTTGGATTTTCTAGAAATGCAGTGGGTATTGGAGCCTGGAAAACAGAGGTTTCTTGGATCAAAATATATAAGCTTCAATTCCATACTGTCAGTCCTCATAATGTTCTCTTACCTGGGTGAGAAGCAGGTGTGGTGTACATGTAGCCTGACTCTTCTTGATGGATGAAGCCATAGCTTTCTGGTTCTTAGGTGTATTTGCATTGACTGTATGTTCTTCCGACAATTACTTTGTTATATATTATTATAGTCAGAGATTGCTCTTTTTTTGGTCTCCCAATTTTGCCACCACAGTAGCAGCACACTCCTCTTTGCTTAGCAATGACTTTGCTTTGTGATCCCAGCTTCTGCCCCCAAGCACATGCAGTTATTTCCTCTAGTTGTATAATGGTCTGTCACCACGAACATTCTGGACTCTCAGGAACTGACATAGTAGTAGATTTGAGAGACCTTCCAAGTAAATGTTACATGCTGGGAATATACATGCAAGCTTGACACATACTTGCCAAATAAATCTCAGTGGTTAAGCACCATCAGTGGTCCAGGCAAATGTCCACACTGGTATGTAGATGATTCATCCTGGCTCCTCTGAAATTCTTGTGTTTGGGATTCTGGAGATTGAGGACATTTTCTTCTTATTGTCCAACAATGATGCTAATGGACTTGCATTAGGTCTCCAGTGCACTTCAGAATCTCATTCATTCCTGAGAAAAGGAGGACAAGAGCTCTCTCTCTCTCTCTCTCTCTCTCTCTCTCTCTCTCTCTGTCTCTGTCTCTCTCTGTCTCTCTCTCTCTCTCTCTCTCTCTCCCGTGTGTATGTGTGTGTGTGTGTGTGTGTATGTGAATTGGAGTTGTCATCTGAGAAGAGGAAATGTCACTTGAAGAATTTTCTCCATTGAATTGGCCTGTAGGCAGACCATTGGGCAGCTAGTCTAGCACTGTATAAGAAAGAAAACTTATACAGTGTTATAAAAAATGTTATATATTTCTTTTTTGTCATAGGGAACAAGCTAGGAAGTAGCTTTCCTCCATGGTCCCTGCCTCAGTTTCCCCTAGCAATGAACCGTGATCTTAAACCATAGGCTCTGTCTGTTGTCCTCTTTTTAAACTGTAGCTGCTTTCTAAATAAGCCACAGCTATTCTAATCAGCAACAGTGCTCTTAGCAGTTTAAATGTGCAGAATCCATGATGTTAGACTGTCATGTATTTCCTGTATGACTGTGTAAAAGGCAAGAGGTTTTCACCATGGTGGAAATGGAAGACAAACTAAACTTTAAATGTTAAAGCAACCTGTGCTACCGCTGCCCATGTTTTGTTCATTTACAGCTTTGGGTGATGAGGTGATAACCTGCTCAGAGCTCCATTTGTCTCCTGGTGTTCCTGCCTACCTAAATGCAATCTCCCAAGAGAAACTCATACTCTCTACTTCTGACCATATGCTGCTGCTGAGTCTCTATTTTCTGTGTGTTGGGTAAAATGGCTTGTTTAACAATGAGGCACTGCTTTAAAATAATCGTCTTAAAAAGTGCAGACAGCACAGTGTCCCAGGTTAGTTAGAAAATAATTGAGTGTACAAGCTTTCCTTGAAGCCCTGGTTTGGAGAAGGCCAAGTAGAGATGGTGAGGTGGTTCATGTATGAACCACTCTTGTCCTAGTAGACTGAGATTCTTAGTCTGAATTCATGGCTACTGGGTGATATTAATAAGGGGATAGGCTTATCTCCTAGTGTTTGATGAGAAAATAGGTAAGATGGATGTAGGTCAGTGTGAAGGAGTATTGTAGTACCTGGAACACAAAATAAGAAGGCCCTGAGCAGCAGAAGATGAGGCTGTGAATGGCAGAAGAGTAAAAAGAGACCCACAAAAGCCCACCCCATTGACGATGTCTCTTTGTGGCTTAATCTTCATGCTTTTATCAGCTGATGATTCATTGATTACATGTGACATCATTTGAGGTTGTCCTTGCTTGTTTTCATCTACAAGATGAAGAAAAAGGAACCTGTTAACACGTATTTTGTGTCTCCTGGGACTCTGTCATCTTTGATTAGCCACATTTTTGTCCCCTTACATAGAAGCTAATGTTGCCGAGAATGAGGGCTGCAGCCTAGATAGACATGTCTATACAATTAAGTAATAACTGCATATTTTCTTGTAGCCACTTTTATAAAAATCACAAGAAAAAGTAAAATTATAGCCTTGTTTGCATCCCCACACATCTCATTATTTAGGCATATTAGGTGTTTAGATATTCCATTGACCTAGAAATGACTAATGAGTGTATATTGAATGTCCTTTACTTGAAATGTTGGTGGTTGGTATGATGTCAATGTTTTGAATCTTGGACTATCTGTCTATACATAATATGACACCTTGATAATGGAACCTAAGTTTAAACATAAAATTAAAATTAGTTAAACATATTTCCTATGTTTCTTCCAAATAGCTTAACAGCAATGTTATATAATATTTTTATTTAAGAACTTTTCAAGATTCATTTTACATACCAACCAGAGATCCCCCTCTCATCCCCTTCTCCAAAAGGGTAAGGCCTTCCATGAGAAGTCAACAAAGCCTGGTACATTCAGTTGAGGCAGGACTAACTCTCCCCCCCCCCCCCGCATCAAGGCTGAGCAAGGCTACCCATTATAGGTAATGGGTTCCATAAAGCCATCCTAGTCTGATCCCATACAGGCTCCACAGCTGTAGGGCTAAAGCCTATGAGTACCCGCAGCTTGATCCAGTTGTCTCTGTAGAGTTTTAGTGTGTCCAAGTTTTGACTGGGATTAGTTCCATGAGGTCAAATGTGGAATTCTCCACTTACTGGAATCATATATATTATCAAGAAGTTCTGAATTCCCAAGTGTTTTGTATTTCAGGTTTTTCAGATTTGGGATGTCTTCCATACATTTTTTACATCTTTTCCCATAAAAACTCTGATCTTGAATGTTGTTAAGCTTGTGATAAATCTTAAACTGCATCTGTATGTTTAAGAGCTCAGAGACTCTTCATTGCTGTAGCATCCCACAAGCAACCCTAGATTGTGTCTGAAGTTCTACTCAGTTCTGACATCATATGATTGACATTTATCACAGGCCACCCTGGAGACAGTGCTGCCATCTGCGATTCTACAGTTGGCTCCCCAGCGCTCCAGGCCTTATGTGCCAATCTGGGCACTCATGAAGAAATAATTTGCGGGTAGGTTTTCCTTTTCTAGATAGGCACTAGACCTTCCAGGAACCAAGCAATTAGCTCTACTACTTGCCTTGGGAAACTGCTTTGAGATCTCATGTGAAAGCAGATAGTTACTACATATGTGCAGTAATTGGTTCGTGAACATTTCTTCTTACGTAGGCACCTACGTAAGCTCTGCAGCAATGCCCGTTTCTGCCCTGAGCCTTCAGAAGCCTAATTAATGATCTCTCATAAAAACACTTTGAGATGCTGCTGCAGATGAAAGGTAGCCGCTGTCAGACAAATATCCACCCTCCCCAGCAGCATCTGATTGTGCCCCTCTGGTGCTGCGCCATTACCTCCCTGACTGACGTCATATGCTGTAGTTATCAATCCTTCTGCCCCGGGAAAAGATGAGATGGGAGAGGTAGGTCACCCAAGGTGATTCATCAAAAAAATCAAAAATAGATAATCCCCAAATCTCTTGCTGTGGGGCTCTGCCTGGTTGCATGTTCTAAGAAGTTAAGTCCTGCATTCTGCAAATTGCACTTGGTGACTCAATGCCTGTGCTCTGTTCATGCTAAAGTCAGCCCGTTGTGGATGAGTCAGAAGCTGCTATGTGGTTTCTTTTGCTCTGAATGAAGCTATTATTTTTCTTTGTTGAATTGAGTCAGTCTTGAAAGGAGCTGTGGAGTTCAGACTCCAAGATCCCAAGCCTATGTGAATGAGAGCTCTTCAGATGTCTATTTGACCATCCATCCATCTGTCCATTCATCCATCCATCCACCCACCTGTCTGCCTATGTGTTCATACATTTATATCTTTCTCTCTTTGTTTCTGTACAAATGTACATGTGTGTTTGCATGCATACAAACTCTTGACTTCTGGAGGCTTTAGTCACAATCTTTTTGACTCCATGATAGTGTGAAAGCAAGACACATTCATGATAGGCTGTTCTGGTTTAGCTATTTATATTATTCTGGGCTGAGACCTATGAGATGCCTGTGGCACATTTTTTTGTGATGCTAGGCAGTGCCATCAAGCTACAGCTTCAGCTAACCATGTGAGCATGAGGGAAAACAACTGGTACCCCAAGCAGTCCCATGCTTCTAAGCTATGATGCTAAGTCTTGTATAGTTGATGCTTTTGATTTATGGTGTTCTTACTTACCTTGGAATTATTGGGATATAATACCATGGTTAGTTAAGGAATATAGCCTGTGTGTACGTGTGTGTGTGTGTGTGTGTGTGTGTGTGTGTGTGTGTGTTTGTGTTTGTCTATATGTGATATTACACAGTGCATATCTGTAGGGATTTGCTCATTATTACAAAGTTTGAGGGATTTTATAATCTGCCATTTTCAAACTGAAGAACAAGGAAAAAGGATTGAGGATAAGGTGGAAGTATAAATCTTACTTGGATTTCAAATACTGATGTTCAAGGTAAGGAGACAGTGTACATCTCAGCTCTAATAAAATAATGTGGGACTCCTCCACCACACTTTTGTTCTGTTTGGGCCCTTTATATCTTAGGTATGGATGCCTATATCACTTTTGAGATCCCTTATTTATTCTGTTGATTCAGATGCTATTCTATTCTAAATATACTTCATGCTCTAAACATCACTTAACCCAATGAGATTGACAAAAAAAATAGCATCATCTTGGCCATCTCACAGTCCTACACCACACTAGACATTTATTTTCCCTCTCATCTCATGAGCTGATTTCTCATAGCTGGCATCTTATAATTTTGCAACATTTATTTTCTCAGTATTGGAAGCTATCAAGCTTTCTTATTCAGCTATTTCTGTGTCATATTTCTATTTTAACATCTGGTTATCACGTTTTAATGACCAGTATGTGGGAGACTGTGAATAGTACTTTTCTTTCAATATTTCCTCCACCTATTCCTTAAATCCTGACATCTCCCTGGATTCCATCTTTAAGCTAAAATCCCCCCCCTATTCATTCATGAAATGTTCTCCTTGTTCCATAAATTCTCTCTGGGAATACTGGCTTGGGCTGTGAAGGTTGTTAAGTGAGGCTGAGTGCTGTGGTGATGATGCTGTGTTGAGCAGAGGCTGTCTGCAGCCACTCTCAGGATAGTGAGGAAGGACCACTTCTTAGCAAGTGGTCCTTCAATGGACAGAAAGTCAGGTGAGCAATTACTCTGATCTCCATCATCTTTAATTTCATGGTATTAATGTTATTTTCCTCATTGGCTACTTTATTACTAATTCATTGAGTACATTTATGCTTGCTGGGTGTAGGATACTCTGCTAGGTTATACGATGTAAACATGAGCAGAGCACATCAACTTTTATGTTATTGATGCTTTTGAAACCATGGCCTCAGTCTTGAGAAGTGTTGGCTTGAAGATAGGCAAAGCAAACTGAAAGCTTTGGGTAGTGGCTTATTGTTAAAAAAGGGGGGCTGTGTGGTGAGAGACACATGGTTTGGTCCTGGCAGAATGACAACAAATTGGGGTTGAATCCCAGATGCATGTATGGTCATGCCTGGGCACTCTTAGAATTTTCTTTGTGACTCAGATGTGTAATACACTGACTTTCTAGGATTGAGATCAAGAAGAGGTGACATACTGAGAAAGCAGAAAAAGGGCAGGAAATGATAATGCTTCTCCATTCTTTCAAGAATCCTCCCACATCCTGCTTATTTCATGCTTAAGTCTAGGAGTAAGGCAGAGAACAGACAGGGCAGACCCCACAGAGTCTGCAGCACATACACAGTATAACACGACTCTTCCCGGGTTCTAAATGTAGCTATCATAATATGTCTCTGTGTTCTGAGGTCAGCTCTTCCATTAAAAAAAAAAAAGGTTAAAAATACAAATCATGTAAAGAATCTTCCTGAATTGCTTCACATGAGTTGGCCTCTGTATTTATTTCAGCATGCATCCTCCTATGAGGATGATGTTTCATCATTACCACCCTCCTATGAGCGGAGGAAAATGAGTAGGGAGGTGAAAAAACCATTGGGTCATTCAGTTTGCACTGATATTCCCACAGTGCACATCATTTGTATTTGGGGATGTCTTTATATCTAGATTAAATTCTAGTGATTGAAGAAGCTGTATTTAATAAGTAATGTGTAATTAATTTAAAAACAATAAACCCCAACCAAGAATATTGTTTTAGACCTACTAGGATGGTGATGCCATGGTGATGCCATATACATGATCTGTCAGCCTTTATCCCTCTCCTTAATAGATCTCATCTGCTAAGCTCTACTTCTCTGGAACTGTGCAGCTGCAATTGTAGATAAGCTTAGGGTGACAAGGTCAAGTCCTGCAAAGCCGTGCCCTTTCCAGGCTCCCCACAGCCACCCAGGCTCTTCCAGATGTTTCAAATTCCAAGAATGTTTTCATTGATTAAATATTCTATTTTTGTTTGTTTCTCCATTCTAGACCTTGAAAATGTCATTTGTACCTTTATTACTAGATATCAGGGCTATTCCTGGAAGGTCTGGGTTCAGGGAAGAAAAAAAAATCGCTTTTTTTTTTTGTGCATGTGTATTTTTTCCCTCCTAGCGTTCTATTCTTTCCACAAAGTGGAAGCTAAAGTTACTTTAAGCACAGCTGAGGTTTCTGGAGCTCAGCTTTGATGTTTAACAGATTCTGCTGAAATGTTTCTTGAGTGATAGGTAAAGGAATTCTGATTGATGGGTTCTCTGCTGTATATGAAGGATTTGCCACCTTTCTTTGAGCTGTGGGTTATTTGACTTAACAGAGAAGAGCAGAGAGTGACTGTGTGTGTAGGGTTGAGTGGGATATAAGGGTCAAGCCCTAATGTCCTGGAGAAAGCACTGAGCTTTGGGAAATAAACCAGAAATCTCTGGTTTCAGCTCTACCTCACTTTAGTGACCTGGTCTGTAGATCACTGCCTTCAAATATGCTTAGGTTAGCCACCAGAACCCAGCGTGGCAGATCATGTGAGTTTTGAGTTAGGAGACTTGAAATAAGACAGAGTCCAGCCACTTTCCAACTCCAGATATCTAGATAAGTTATTTAACTCCTCAGAACCTTCATTTCTTTATTTTTAAATAATATTTTAAAAATTGTTCTTTGAGAAATTCATACAGATGCAATATATATCGACCATTTTCCTTCTCCACCTTCCCTTTGCTCCTCCCTGAGTACTCTCCCAACCTGCCCCTCGTTCCATGCCTCCATTTCCTTCCCTCCCTCCCTCCTGTCCCCTCTCTCCCTCCATCCTTCCCTCCCTCCCTCCATTCCTTTCTTCTTTCTTACCCACTAAATTCAATTACGTCCACCCCCATGTATGGGACGATCCGCTGGAGTTTGGGAAACCTATCAGAGGCCATATCCTTAAAGAAAATGGAATCTCCCTCCTTATCAGTTTCCAAAATTCCACAGAAGGGGGTTAGGGACTCATGAGCCACTCCCATCTACACCAGAACTTTGACTGACTTTGGTAACTGCAGCTGCTGAGAGTTCATGGATGCAATGGTGAAACCATGTCGAGAAGACAGCATTTCACATGCTTTCTCTCCATCTTCAGGATCTTACAGTCTTCCTGCCTCTTCTTTTGTGACCTTCCTCTACCTTTGCACTGGGTCGCAAGAGCAGTATTGATATAGAGCTTTGGCATTTCGTTTTATGAAATTTCATTCATTTAGAAGATGTTTATTGAGTGCTTGCTGTCTGTCACAGCCTCTGCTAAGCAATGAGACACAGAAAACAGTAATAAATTGTGAAGGACCTTCCTGCCCTATGAAGACACATCACATGAATAAGAGTGCTGAGAGTATGTGAGCTGAGTGTAACATCAACCCAGCAGGCAGTCTGATTTTTCTGTCGACCCTTTACATGCTGCAGACCAGTGTAGATCTAACAGAGTGTCAAAATTCACCTGTTCTAGTAGATTTTTGTGGTGGCCTTCCAAAATTCATGTCTATCTAGAGCCTTGGAATATATCTTTATTTTAAAATAACATCTGTGCAGATCTAATCTAGATGAGATCATTTTGGGTCTGGTGGGCCCTAATAAATGAGCAGGCTCTTCCCACCAGTGATTGGAATGAGACTGTCATAAACTACGGGTTTCCAGTAGTCACCAGAATCTGAAGGAGAGGCATAGTATAGATTTTTCCTCTGAGTTCCCAGAAAGAGTCATCCCTGTCAAAATCTTAGACCCATGGTTTTCAGAAGTGAGGGAGTGCATTTCTGTTTCTATGTTACTCAAGTGGTGGAGTTTGGCATGAAGCTGAGGAGATGGAGATAGTGTTTTCTAGAATATGTGTTCTGGATATGTGTTGTTCCTCATCTCCTTAGATTGCCCTGAAATCCACAGATGTTCCTGGTATTTGAAAATACTAATTACAGATGAAACCAATAAGTGAGCAAGAGACTCTCCTAGATGCATTTTGTTGCTGTAATACAATATACCATGATCTATGCAATTTAAGGAGGAAAGGACTTTTGGCTTTGTTCCAGAGAGATAAATTCCATCATAGTGGGGAAGGCATGGCATATGGTGGGTGGAGCAGCAAGCTGGTCAATCTTTAAAACAACAAACAAACAAAACACACCAGGTTTAATGGGTATACTCCTGGATGAATTTATGCCCTTCTGCTCCCAGAGGAGATGTGGAAGAGAGGTAAAAAAAAAAAACAATCAAAGTTTTATCCACACAAGAATCCTAAAGAAAAAGTAGAAAGTGGGTCAAGACTATAAACCCTCAAAGCCTACTGTAGGTCTACTTCATTTATCAAGAGTCTACTTCCTAACGGTTCTATAACCTCTCCTGCTGTGGGACTATGCTCTTATACACTGTAAATATTTGTCACTCCTATTGGTTTAATAAAATTCTGATTAGTCAAGTAGCTAGACAGGAAGTAGATGCAGGGCAAGCAGACTTGGAGCATTAAGGGAAGCACAAGAGCAGAGGGTCAGATGCCAGAAAACACAGAGGGAGGAAGTTGATAATGCTGTACTGAGAAAAATGTACCAAGCCTGAGCCATAGGCCAAACAGCTTGTAATTACTATAAGCCTCTGTGTGTTTATTTGAGACTAAACAACTGTGGGACCAGATGGGCTGGACAGAGAAACTACTGACTATACTGTCCAATCAGTGCTACCACTGGGGGAGCAAGTGTTCAAATACAGGAGCCTATGAAGGACATTTTCCCCTCAAGCCATCTCTGAGATGGTCTAGGAATGATGCAGACATTGGCATGGTTCCTTTCTTCTCTCTCTACCTTTCACTTGATAGTTTCTGTTCAGGCTAACCTGGCTGCTCTTATCACTTTAGTGTTAGAATTCCCTTGTCAGTTGTCGTCACCACCTTTAATTCCATCTCCCCCTACTTTACCCCAATATCTTTCCTGAAAAGCATTTCCCCCCACACACACACACACTTCCTAGTGGACAACCACAGGGATTGGTTGACTCATTTTCCAATGGTTAGTATTTCGTGCGTGATAAGAACTTGTACACCACCAAGAGAGCCATATTAGGTTTATTAAGGAAGGGGGGAGAGAGGGAAGACAGAAAGAGAGCAGGAGAAAAGAGAAGAAAAGAAGAAGAGAGGGTCTTCCACGTGGTTAGAAATTTTAAAGGGTAGGCACAGCTTACGTCAGAGGCTTTGAAGCAAGCTCTTGCAGGTGGGGGCATGGCTATAAACCAACACCAATTTCCATTTTTTGATCCCATCTCTCTGATGCAGGTGAGTAGAAGGACAGAGGCTTCGGGGCTGGAGAATTGGCTCAGAGGATAAGAGCACTGGCTGCTCTTCCAGAGGTCTTGAGTTTAATTCCCAGCAACCACATGGTGGCTCACAACTATCTGTAATGACATCTGATGCCCTCTTCTGGCCTGTAGGCATAACACTGTATATATAATAGCTAAACCT
The DNA here is from genome assembly GCA_004025045.1 of Sigmodon hispidus. Classification (NCBI taxonomy): domain Eukaryota; kingdom Metazoa; phylum Chordata; class Mammalia; order Rodentia; family Cricetidae; genus Sigmodon; species Sigmodon hispidus. The sequence goes on from PVIH01010079.1 coordinate 43,550, forward strand.
TTAAAAAATAATCACAACCGTTTTGGGGGGGGTGGCTGAATAAATGTGGGCATTTTAGCTCAATAAATTTCCTGTTGAACTTACAAGTGACATCTTCTATTGTATTAATAGAAAATCTGAATTAAGGGAAGCATTGGGGTTTGTCCAACACAAGAAAATTGCTGGACAGTGCTGGAGATAAGTTTAAACCAAAGTTCCTGCTGTCCACCTCCCACAGCATGAGGCAGAGACACAGTGGCTACTGTTGATTGATGCCAGTGTTGGGAGGGGCAGAAGCTGAGGGGTTCTCTGTTAGGTTGGTTTATCTCTGGGAACATTTAAAAAAAAAAACCATTCTGCCTTTCTGCCCTTCCCCCAGCCTCATTAAGCAGCAGATGCCAGATGGTGATTTGTGGATTGTGTTTCAGTTTCTCCTTTTCACTCAGAAATTTTATGACCTTGGTTTCATATCCACAGGGGAAAAAAAAAGTGTTTCCAAAAAAAAAAGAAAAAAAAAAGCTTGAAAAATTATCGAGAGATTGAATATCCTCTAAACTACATTCAGGACTAAAAGTATCTGTTTAATCTATTCATTTTTCTAGATCTGTGGGAGCTACTGGATATATTATCCAAAAGGAAAAAGTAAGCTAATTTAGCAAAAGAAATAATTAGATAAAATGAATCCACAAAGTTTCTCTCTTTCACTTTCCTATTTTCCAAATATGGTAGGCTGTGACATTTTTGCTAGAAAGAGAATCATGAGTCATTTGTGTGCCAAATGCCTATTCCTATTCTGTGTTACAAGTTGGAGCCAGTGCCACCTCACATGCTGAAGAGACCAGCTACACCCCAACTCACCTCAGCAGCTTGGACTCTCTGTTACTGCCTTCAACAATGTGTCTGTGGGAAAGGACACTTAACTGAGTAGCTTCGTCATTGAGGCCAAGTTACTTCACCTCTGTGGCCTCAGTTTCTCCTGTGTCACATGTACCTCTGCACACGTGTCAGGGTTATTATTATTGGGTTATTATTATTATTGGGAGCTCATGAAGCAGGGCTCAGCACATGGTATTCTGTAGTTGACAACCATAAACATTGTGTTTTAAGATGGTTATAGTCTTTGGAGTGTGTTTCTGTGAAGTCTGGGACAAATGAAATTTTAAGTGAGGGGAAACTTCCTTTAGGCTCAAACTTATTAATTTTTTGAGGAGGTACTAATCTTTGAGTTATCTCAATCATGTTTAGTTGTGGTTTGCTGGTTTATTCAGATCTGGATTTTCTGCAATCTCCTGGGAACCTGATCAGATGAAGGCCTTCTGGTTTCTACTTAGTCTCAGATATAATTATGCAGGACTAAGAGCAGGAAGGAAGAAGAGGCAAGGAAGGGTACCCACCTAGACAAATGTTACATTATAACCCAGTTTCCCAACCGCACAGAGTTCCTGTCTGGAAGAGCCCAAAGGAGACCTTTAAAGTAAAGGTGAACAGTTCCCATTAGACAAACAGTGACATCTCACAGCACCACCTCACCCACAAAAGTGAGATGAAATCTTCCCTCTGTGATAATCGTCTCAGATTTTCTTCTTCGGTCTTGGAGGCTGCTCAGCTTGCTGCCTTCTGTCTTTTGCTCGATTCTGACAGGACCAGACCTTGTTTCCCTTTCCATGTAAGACAAGCCATGCTTCATGCTTCTCTGGTGGGAAGGGGGGACTGTAGCCATATGGCCCATGTCTGTATTTCCTTATATTGCTTTCTTTAAGATTTATTTTATTTTCTCCATATGTGCATGCATGTGTGCATGTCTCTCTGTGTGTATGCCCATGTATGTGCTCAAAGGAGCCGAAAGAGGGCATTGGATTCCCTGGAGCTGGAGTGAGTGGGTTGTTATGAGCTATCTGACATGGGAAGAGAACTATCGTCCTGGGCTTGGACATTGAAGCATTTCTCTAGTATTCATTTCTTAATATCATTCAAATGAGAGCCATTGGTATAAATCATAGGATCTTTAATGGTAAAAACTTGGACAGTGAGAAAGATGGAAGGGTTATATTAACAATGAAAACAAAGACTTAAATATTTGTCCATCTTTGGGCATGTGATTGTTCATTGGAGCTGCTGGGCAGCTGTGCTGGACTGGGAAGAATTCAGTATTTGTAATCAGAATTTGAGCTATGTTTTAGCTCTGTTTTATACTAGTGTAATTATATTGGGCAACAAATTACATTTGCTTCTGAGTATCCTCATCTATAAATGGGGATGATAATGCCCAGCCTATTGGATAGACTGGTCATAAGGCTCAAATGGGTTTAGTGCTGGTGCAAGTGCCCTGTAAATCACAGTGTCAAATAAGTATTATTATTACATTATAACTCAATTATAACCCAATAAAATGGGGTTTCATGCTTATTGGTTTATATTCAGTGTTTATCTGATCATGTTCTCTATGGAACTTAGGGTCAGCAAATGTCTACACATAGGAGAGTGTCCACAAACTAGAATTGTTATCTCTGGGAGCCTTTTGTCAATTCTAAATGCATCTGAGAAGAATTTAGCAGCTGAGGTAGTTTTGATGCTTCATTTGTTTTTAATCCCTCAAGTCATCTGAAAAATGACAGGGTTGGAGCTGCTGGGAAGGCAAAGCTACTGAGGAAGGCATTGCCAGAGATCCTATGGCTGGCTGCTCCTGCTGAGTTGGGGAGAACTGACTGGAAGAACATTTCTGTGTTTAATTCCCAAATGCTTGAGGAGGAAGTTAATTTGCCCGAGCTTGCTCAGAGGTTTTCTGATGCACAGAGGTAAAGAAAAAACTATGAATAGGAGGAGATGGCAAATTAAGCCTCTTTAGAGTCTCTGTGTACTGTGGGAGCCAGAAGGAGCATAGGTCAAGGAGAGCCATGTGTCCCTCCCTAGACTCAGTTTATTGGTCTTCTTGGCAGGAAGTGTGGAATTTGTCTTGCTAATAGTTTTGAAATATTTCAGCCAATATGTGAGCTCTTGTAGGAAACACACACTGAGAAGCTTCCCTTCATTATATGATAATGATACATTGGTGTTCAGACAATGAAGATGTCTTTCATAATGTGCACTGTAGACTTAAGAAAGCTTCATTCTGATTTCCATCTCAGGACCATGTATTTATGAATCACAAATATTCTCATAACTCACAGACCTGGCCATATCTATAACATATCCCGTATTATAATTGCTTTATTTATTTACCAAGTTCTAGTTATACATTCTCTTTGTAGAGTTTTCTTTTTCATATAATCATCACAACAATTCTATAAGAGGGGTATTATTACTCTGGTTTTTAGAGGAAAAGAAACTAGAATTGGCAAAATTTTTATAACAACAGCAACAACAAAAGCCTTATCACAAATGTCCAGCCCAGGGTTTGAATGCATGTCTGTCTGTGTACATATGACTTCACGTGGCTCCAAGTGAGCAGAAATTTGCTAAGGACTCCTCAATTGAAGGGGCACTACTGAAAGTGCTGTAGTGTCTATCTTTCAGCTTTCAATATGAATTTCATCTCATAGGAAAAACAATGAATGCTGAGAGCTAATAGCATAAACCCTGAACAGGATATTTATCTGAAAGAAGGGTTGTATCCAAACAATGCTATAAACAGACAACTGAATAATCAGAGTGGCTACTAGATGAAACCATGAGTCCAGCTATCTCATCCAAGGGAGTCAAGACTGATGAAGGCAAGGAAAACAGTGCATCATGGAAGAAGAAGACCAGATATGCCTTGTTCAAGATACCCAGTCTCATATTAAACCTCTATGGGCTTATCTGAACAGAATGAAATTTTCTTACATAACATCTGCATCGCATTACTTTTTATTGATTTCATTAACACAGAGAGAACAGTGCTAAGCAATAGAGAATCTATTAGAGAGCTAGACATCAACTGTGTATTTTATAAAAAGAAGGATAATAGTCACCTGGGGGTGACTGACAGTGGACTTCCATGGAAGGGATTAAATGGTGACTGAATGAATCATAAAGAATAATCAGGTTCAAATTTGCGAAAGAGAAAGGGAATTCTGTCCATTTCTATGTAAGAACTTTTGATTAGGAAAATAATCTATTTGGATCAAATGTACCTGAAAGCCTATCTGATGCCCCAAGCACAAACAGAAAGACAACAAATGCCAAAGCAAACCAGAGTTGAGTAGTGCATTAGAAGCTCCAGGAAGAGAGTAAGGAGGCTATAAAACAGGAGAGGATGTTAGCTTTTGGGAGAGGGAAGTGGGAAAAGCACATGCCAGTGTAGGGCACGGTTGGCCCTTGCACAACTTGCTGGAACAGTCTATTGCACCTTCGCCGCTTATGCTAATTAGGCATTGAGTAGTGACCTATCTGATGTGCTTATGCTAATTAGGCATCAAGAAGTGACCTATCCGATGTGATCCCCGAATATGCTAATGAGCCATTATTTTGGACCAATCACCAGCTATATTCTAATGAGGTATTACTTTGGACCAATCACCAGCTATATGCTAATGAGGCATTACGTTTGGACCAATCACAGGTCCCGGCTTCCCTATATAAGCAGGCTGCATCTCAGGCTCAGGGTCTTCTTTCCACCATTCTCAACTGAGCTGTACTCCAATAAAGTGTGATCCGAGAAGAATCGTGCGTGTGGCGACTCATCATTCTGCAGGACAGAAAGCAGCTCATCACATGCCAGTGTAAGCAGAAGCACAAGAGGACAACTGCCTTGACAGAAGTCACAAGGAAATAAGGATGAGAGTCAATGAGGACTGTGGGTTTGTGAGACTAGGTGATTTGAAAACCATCATATGCAATAAAGACTCCAGAGGTGGATTGAATTAGAATGTGGGGACAGAGGAGATTTAGCTTGCGTCTTGCTCACCAGCATATTAAAATCCTGGAGTTTTGTATTTTCATTCTCTTGAGGTTCATCATGATGGTTTAGAGATAAGGATGCTCCTAACTATGAAACATCCTTAGGTAATGCCAGGGTCATGGCTATTGTTCTCTCATTCTTAGTAAAGGACAGAGACATAACTATTGACTTCTCGTCAACACAGTTAGGCAAGTGTGGCTTAGTCCTTGTTCCTGCTCTGCCCATTTTGACATTGAGGTTGGCAGTCTTCTACTCTTATCTTTCAATGTCCTAGTAGTCATACACATGTGTAGTTAGAAACTCTGAAACACCTGGCAGCCACTTCCCTAATAACTGACTTGGAAGTTTAATATTACTTATAAATGCTCAGTCAGTAGTTTAAGTGTGTTACTAACTAGCTCTTACACTTAAATTAACCCATAATTTTTATCTATGTTTAGCCATGTGGCATAGTACCTTTTCTCATTCCAGCATTCTCATTTTGCTTCCTCTGTGTCCGGCTGGTGACTGCTTCTCTGCCTTTCCTCTTCCTAGAATTCTCCTAGCCTGGTTGCCCCACCCACTTCCTGCCTGGACACTGGCTAATCAGCATTTCATTAAACCAATACAAGTAACAAATCTTTACAGTATACAAGAGCATTATCCCACAGCACAAGTGTTTAAATCATCCTAGGTGGTGGCAGAGGCAGCACTAACCAGCAAATTATCCTACAGAAAAGAGATCCTACAGAAGAGGGTAGAGAAGAAAGGGCTGGAAGGAGGGAGAGGTGGGGTGGAGGTCAGAAGGGCAGAAGCAATTAGATATACAGGATGTTGTACTGGAAGGGAAGGTGGCTGGACCATTCCAATGATTTCAGGATGAAGAACATGGCTATGAAATGCCTTAGGTGAAGCCAGCCTCAATCTCATCAAGAATGAGTAGCAACAGAAGTTTTATGGGGAAAGTACTTTAAGACTTCTTGGTCTAGGGGAAACTGGATTCAATTCCATCTCTACATTAGTGACAGCTGACCCTTAGAATGGAAATTCTGAATTTTTTTTTACTCCCCTCATTTTGGGGGAGAGGGCTAGATTAGGCTTATTTGAAAAGACTGAATTCATAGAAGTGGGTGATGAATAGTTTATTAGAATCTCTGTGAGGTAGTTAGAGGTGCCGCCTCTTGCCTCGAGTCCGAAGACCATGCAAGAGTCTCTGGCTCCTGCTTTTTTTTTGTTACCTGCAGCCAGCTGCCAAGGTGTCGTCCAGGCAGCATGGCACCAGGATCTGTGCCTGACTTCTCTTCTGAGCAGTTAGAAGAATGGTCTTCTCTGGCAACACTTGCCTGACAAATGCAGGCTGACTGTCAGCAGAGCCGTCGTGGCAACTTGGATTTCTTGGAAATAGACCTTTCATAGTTGGAGACATGTTTAAATAATAAAAATAGGCTGTCATCCATGGTTTATGGGTAAAGGGGCTATTTATAGATATGCCAAAAATTAATCCCCAGTGTGATAACTTACATTATTGTACAAAGACAATGGGAAATTCTTGAGAAGGCTGGTAACATAAAAGGATTTTAAAATTAACCTTTTCATGTTTTACACAAGATCTTCAATAGGCTTTTTAAAATGGTGGCCTTATAATTTGGATTCTCTCCTCCTCTTTTAAAAACTGAAACAGCATTTCATTAATTATCCAGGGCCACATGCTGTTCTACTGCTTCTTGTAGCCTGAAAACCTATTAATTTTGCTAATAAAATCTTGGCTTAAGTTCTCCAGGATGGCCCTATGCTCTGCAGTTCACAGTCTGTGTCAGTCCTTAGGCAAATAGCTCAGAGATGGCTTCAGCTCCCCCATGGGCATCAAAGTCTGTGGTGCCCATGGTCGTCTTCTTTGCCTGTTGTAATCACTGCTCTCCAGTGCCTTTGTCTTTGTGCCATTGGATCCCCCCACTAGTTCATTTTCCCTAAGCCTGTATTTGAATGTACATCTCAATTTCTCATGCACTGTTTCCATTTCAGATTATTTGAGTCTATGGGGACCTCTTCCCTTCCTGTCTCCTTCACACCTGTGATTCTTATTTTTTAAAAATTCTTATCTCATATATTATATCCTGACAGCAGTTTCTCCTTCCTTCCCTCCCCCAGTCTCTCTTCCCCACCTCCTCTCCCACAGGTCCACTTTCCCTCTGTCCCCACACAGAAAAGAGCAGGCTTCCCAGAGACATCATCACATCAACCAAACATGACATCAGATGCTACTTGAAAGCGAGACACACACTATCAAATCAAGGCTGGATGAGGCAATTCAGTAGGAGAAAAGGGGCTCTATAAGTAGCTAAAGAATCAGCAACTACACCCACTGTTGGAAATGCCAGAAGAACACCAAACTACTGAGCCATAGCATATGTGCAGAGGACCTAGGTCAGGCTCCTATTTCCTAATCACTGCTAGCCTCCATGAGCCCTGTCCGACTGATTCTGTGTCCATGTTCTCCTGACTCCTTTGGTTCCTCTGTTACTTCTTCTCCCTCCTCTGCAGGACTTCTGGAAAGCTCTACTTGATTTTGGCTCTGAGACTGTGCATTTTCTCCTATCATTTCCTGGATGAAGTTTCTGGTTTGATGAGGAATCTGCTAGGCTCTGTCCGGTTCAGACTGGGTAAGTATCCCAATCTCCCCCCTTGAGGCCTTGCCTGGTTACAGAAGATAGTTCCTTCAGGATCCAAGTCTCATAATACTAGAAACATTTGCTACTGTTACTTTTATAGATCCCAGAGTTGCCATTGTACTAGCTGTCCACTTGCCCCCGAAATGCTTCCCAGTTCCAGTAATTTTTCCTAGTATTTACCTCCACCTCATTTGATCCCTCCTATTCCCAACCTGTAATTCTTAAATTTGAGACAAAGACTGGCAGAGAGACTGTGATTACCAAAAATGTTAGATGGTGGGCATGGTAGCATATGTCTGTCCTATCAACACTGGAGACTGAGACAAGAGGATGGTGAGTTTGAAGCCAAGCTAACATGGGTGATGTAATGAATTTCAGGCCAACCTGTACTACAAAGTGAGACCCTGTCTCAAGAAAAGTGTTCTAAGAATATTTAAAGTCTATGAGTGCAGGTACCATGTTGTCTACTCCAAAATGTGTAACTTATTGCTTGTCATGGCTTACATCTTGGATCTCTGACTGCAGACTTTAGAGTTACCTGGGTCATTTGTCTTGTTTCTCCGAATAATGGCTATGCAGACAGAAGGAAGTAAAAGCAAAAAGAAAAGAAAGAGAAGAGTGATGTGAGCAAAGGAGAAGGGCTGAAAGCAAGAAGGGAAGGATTTGTAGTAATAAAATTAGATTAACATTGGATCAGATTGCAATGGACATTGATTGGCCTTCCCTCATTTTATAAGACCACAGAGACTTAGAGACACAGGGAATTGGGGCGACTAACTTAATACTCTTGTTAATTTCCATAATGGAGTCAGGTGGTTTCTTTCTCCCCTCTTCCCTCCTGATGTCCATGGACACATGAGTGTATGAATATGCATGTGTGCATGTGTGTGCCTCTCTTTGTGGGTTTATAGGCATTCACACACGGCTGTACATAGGATGCTTTGGAAGTCTGTAAGGAAAGCCCGTACTCTTAATGCTTTTCACGATGATGGACACAGGGGGAATTTATGCTGTGAGACGGTGAACATATGGTTAACTGGAGAAGAGAGTTCGGTAATGTAGATACATTTGGAAACCTTGTCCTCAGGAACAGTTAAACAAAAGCTGGTGTTTAAGTGCGTAGGAAGCCATTCTGCGAGCTAGGAAGCTGGACTGCAGGGACCTGTCTCCTTTCCCAAAGTTTACAGAAAGTGAAGTTTTTATTACATTTCAATTAATTAACAAATGCGAACCACCAGCTCTGAGTCTCTGGAGGTGGGGGTAGGGGGAGGCTCCAGGTGGACAGGGTGCCCTTGCAGTCTGTACCTCACTGCCCTCCTGGTGCAGGAATTGATAGACAGCTGTTCTCCAGATGTGGCTCTCCTCGAAGCAGCTGTGTCTCAGCAGGGGCCCTTCCATCAACATGACAACCTGCTGAGGGCTTTGGATCACCTCCAGATGTGAGGCATGTTGAGGCTATAAAACAAAATCATTAGCATTATCTCCGTTCTTGGCCCGGGAGAGTCTCAGCTGTGAATGTTTCTTGTACAGATTTAGAGCTTTAATTATTCTCATTTTTCTTCCTGGGTAGCTTCCTTTAGACAGCATGGGATCTTCTATTGGAGCTGCTTTTCCTAAAAAGAAGGAAGAGCCATGAGTAATGTTCCAGGCTATGGCAGGCTGAGAAGGCAAAGATTAGAGAGAGCAGTCTCACTCCAGCTGCACTCAGAGGTCTGTTCTCAAGCTAAGCAGACTGGCCCGAGAATGGCTTGTGCTGAATCACAGACTTGCTTTTTGCTGAATTTACTTGAAACTAATTTCTTCTTCTTTTCCAGATTCTACCTTCCTTTGCCCTGTGAACACAGTTCTTATCTATTATATCCTCTAGGGAGAATCTAGTTATGTCATCCTTCCTGGAACCAGCACTTTATACAAGAAGAGTGATACATTTTTTTGGGGGGGTGTTATTAAAAACTTACATATATCTTTATCAGAATATGACCAAAGGCTTCGTAGAGAAGGTACGGAACATTCATAAGATAGAACTTGAAGGTCTGTGAAATTAGTAAACGGGAAAAAGTAGATAGAAGAATGACTTTGGGTGACCTTGCCTATGTAGACTTCCATACTGTTTTATAACATAGATTGATTGATTAATTAATTAATTATTTACTTATTTATTTTTGTCTTGGAAATTTCCTTTCTCATTGTACAGTTTCAGCATCACACTGAGTTTCCATGGTAAGATGGGAAATTATCCCTAAGCTACACGCCTGTATCCATAGTCTACAGCAGACAGCATCCCATGCCAGGAGCTGCTAAGAGGCATTTGTTCACACAGGGAGTCCAAGAATTGACCAGAGAAGAAAGTCTTGTGCATACTCTCATTTGCACTTCCTCTACATTGCTTGGGTTTGACATTTAGGAAATTCCTGTTACCTTACCAGCTTATGGAATGCTATTCAGGGGGCCTGTTGGGGATCTTGACAAGCAAGTCTTTCTGGAGATTTAGAGTATAAGCCCATGTTCAATAGGTTACAGTTTGTGTGAAGAAAGTGTGGATAGAGCGCTGACCTTCAAATTAAAAATACCTTCTTTATGCAACCATAGGTGCAGTAAGATCCTGTTTAAATATAGATCACAAACATGATCTATCTATCTGTCTGTCTGTCTATCCATTCATCCATTTATCCATCTATCTATCAATCATATATCTATTCATCTGTCTCTATATCTCCCTCTCAATCTATATTTATCTACCTATTTATGTTTTACCTATCTATTTATTTATCTGTGCACCATTTATCTGCCTATCCACCATTTATCATCCATTATTTATCTGAATCTATTTGTTATCTATCACTTTTCTTTCTATTATCAATCTATCTGTCTTATATCTAGCTATCATTTTTCATCTGCCATATGTCTATCCATCTATCATAGTTTTTCTGTCTTTTATTATCCATGAATGATCTCTCTATTGTCAATCACAATGTACTGAAAAGATTATAAGACACAAAGCTGACTGATTTTGATTGGGTGATAACCTGTATTTTTATATATGTTTTTCTTTTATAGACACTAGTTACCTTTATGAATATCTGTACAGTTGTGAAAATTTTTCTATGAAGTATGCAAGTTCCCAAATTATCCTGAGACTTGGACATGATTGGTATTAACAGTTATTTTCCCTTCAAATCCACTGAAATCTTACTGACTTGGGAAATAGCTATGCATAGCCTGCAGTCTAGTTTAAGCAGAATAATTCTGGGAACAAAGAACTGTTGCACCATGGTTGTTGCTGACAGGTTTCTCTCACACTTGCAGTGTTGTAATGTCTTGTTTGGGCTATTCTTTGGCCAATTTGGCTTACAAAACTCTGAACTCTTTTAAGATCTCTGCCTTACATGTATGTTAATTATATATCAAAAAAAAAAAAGAAAAGAAATGTGGGGGATGGAGAGATGGCTCAGTGGTTAAAAAACACTCGCTACTCTTGCAGAGGACCTGGAGTCCACTCCCAGCATCATTTTCAGCCAACATTGTGGCCCAAAACTGCATGTAACTTCAGTTCGGGGAGAATTGGATGCCCTTTTCTGGCCTCTATAGGAACTGCACATATGTGATACATATGTATACATAAAGGTTCATATACATTAAAAAAGAAACAAAAGTTTAAAAATTAATGTAAGATGAAATATACTTTTCATACCTTTCTTATTTTTTGACATTATTATTTATACAAATCAAGTGATCTTATCAGGAGGATGACTGGTTTTCAATGATGTTAGTAGAAGTAGTCTTTCTCTTCTTGAAACAGCTGTCCTAAAAGGGTGTCTTTTGCGGGGAATCATTGGTGTTATGAAAGCATAGCCCTCATACACAAATATGTTATGATGGCCATTCCTGTTGGTCATCACATAGGTCAGACTGCTCACACACATCTGAATCCCATGTGTGGTCCATGGCAGGGTCTGCCTCATTATGAAGTCATAGAGAGTAGATGAAAACAAATGTAAAGATGAGTGCACAGTGGAAACCAGACTCTGAGGAGATGCCAGGTAAACTGTCTGCATAAGTGACAACAGGACTTGGGGTGTAGAAAAGTTGAATGGATCAGCGTTCTAAGAGAGGTTGCTTACAAGTATAGAAGTGCACCAAACCCTGAGGTGGTGAATGTGTTAATGAGAGGAATCCTGTGTACATTAGATCTTCTAGTAGAACATTGGGCTCATTCATCCTGGGAAGTTCACTGAATGGCTTTTGTGATTTTCTGCTTTCAAGAGAAATTGAATTATTGACCTTGCTTTTGTTCCCTGGCATTAGAAAAAGAGAAGTTTGGGTTCCAGTTCTGTGGTTTCATGTGTTGTTATTAAGGCCATAGAAGATGCCTTCTTAGACTGACATAGTAGCTGTGCAGATAGAAGGCCCCTACCAACTTCAGAAAATTGCAGATGAAATTATGTACAATGTGTAATGAAGAAATAAGATAATGGCCAGATTTCTAGACCTAATGATGGAGAGATGAAGTTACCGTCTGTTGAATTAGGAAACCATCAAGTTCACAATGTTTTGAAATAGGAAGACAGAAGGTTTAATTTCCAAATAGTGATACCCAGTGGTCAGTTAGATATACCAGCCTGAAATATAGAAGACAGATTTGGGTGGGAGATAGAAATTGAGTCACTAACACAGAGATAGCCTTTAGAATGAGAAGTGTTGGAGCCATGGACCCAGGCAAGTAGTACCAACACTCTCAGAAGCTGTCTTAGTAACTGATATTCCTTGCATCCACCTTCAGCCAGGCACTGTGATCCAATTACTTACATTCACAGAGTCTGGTTCTTTGGCCAGCACTACTGAAATCTTCCAGGCTCACATTGGCTTTTCCTATGGATGGCTGCGTCCTATGGTAGCCCTAAGGCTGTGTAATACTGGACACTTGATGACTCTCAGAGATGTATGGAATTAGTACTGATGATTTTTTTTTTTGAGTACGAAAGAGTTCACCAAAGAAGTGCAGATTGAATCCCCAAATTTAGCAACTGAAAACTTTAAATTCTTCCTTTACAACACCCTCAGGACTCCAATCTGGTGACAAGCACCACAATTATCTCAGCACTGTCCCTTCTCTGACCCTTTGGTGGATCTGTTTGTACTTCAGTCTTGAAATGATTTTTCTCCCAAGAGGTTCTCCATCCCTTATTGGAATAGATGGTGGTAGGAAAGTCTAATGTACCCATTTTCCAGAGAGGCATTGGCCTAAGAAGTGAGGCTTTAGGCTTTTATACAACCTAAAGTTAGGCTCTTTCTGCTTCTAGTGAGAGTATTTTATGTATTAGTTGCTGAAGCCCAGTGTTACAGAATGCCATACATGGGGTTTACTGTAAAATTAGAGGAATGAGCATTTTGTAGTATGTGAGCATGTTTTCTGAAATCTTATTTATTAGCTTCAAGGAAGCCAAGCTCCAGTTGGTTCCAGTGAGGAAGGCACTATGGAGCAGGTGATCACATTTGATATTTAGCCAACTTGACAGTATGCAGAAGATATCTAGACAGTCACACACCTTACACAGTAAAGGATGCTTATAGAATCTTGGGAATGGAGCAGGTATAGCCAAAGCTTCAACTCTTCATGGTCTATTATGCTCACACTTTCTTTGTATTTTGACCAAAAATAATTTTTACTAATTACAAATTAGTAAATTTACAAAATTACTAATTTTGTATATGCTATGATAATATATGCATTTAGTTTCTGTATATTTAGCTTAAACACATACATATATAATGCTTATATTCCTTAATGTATTTCATTTATATATATCTGTATTCCAACTGTGAGTTTTAGTATATATATGTATATTTATATGTATATATTTATTTTATAAGGTGTATATTTAGTTCATGTAAGTATACATGCATGTATTTACTGAGGTATGTATTTACTTTATGTATATCAGTATTTAATTTATGAATGTGTTTCTATATGTTGTGTTTCTATATGTATTTAATTTATGGAGATATGTATTTAGTTTATGCATATAATATGCATGTATGCGTTTATGTGTGTATTTAGTTTATAAATGTATCTTTACAGTTTATGTATTTAGTATATGCATGTGCATATATATTCAGTTTATACTTGCATACATGTATGTACTTATATATTTAGCTTATGAATGAATTTAAATTAATGTACATATGTATCTAGTTTATGTGAATATTTAATTTATAGATATGTGTCTTTCAGGCAAATATGTATTTGTGTATGCATTTGTTTGGGGTTCTAGAGATTTAAACTTAGGCCCTATGCATGCTAATCATAGCCCACACCACTGGGCTATCTATACCCCTAGTCCAGTATTTAGTTTTGAACTAGGACACTGTGACCATCTTCATGGACCAATTTTACTGGCTGTAGCCTTTTCATTATAGCATTCATAGATCTACAAGGATGGACCAGATTTCTGCTGGTAAGCTCATGTTCACCAAGGATTGTTTTGGCCATCGTGTTTGCTAACTTCTAGCTGTTTAGCTAGTGTAACTAGTATTAAACACTAGCTAGGTGTATATAGGGTTCTGCAGGTGGTGTTGACATGGACATCACTCATTGACTTAGGTATTCATATTTTATGAATCTACAGATATAGTAGCTCACAATTTATAGAGTAATTTTACTTAGCAACTTGGAAAATTGAAAGAGCCTTCTGAAATAGATGACAGCAGATGTCATGTTCAACACTTTTATTTGAAAGTTACAATGATCATGGCCCCAGAACACACTGAGAAACAATATACCATCTTCAGAATCTCGGCCTCTGCACCCCAGAAAAGTGCATTCTCCAGAGGTCATTTTCCGTTTTCAGGGTTATTCTATCCCTTGAGTCATTGTCCACACACACCAGGATTTCTCATTAGGAGTAAAAATATTTTTGCACCTATTTTTTTTTAACCACATGTTTTGTGTTTGTGTATGGGCACATTCATGGGAAGGGCAGAGCTCAGTAATGGGTATTACTCCTTAGGAATTGACCATCTTGTTTCTCACAGGAGCCTGGGGCTGGCTGATTAGGCTAGGTTGGCTGGCCAAGAACTTGGGGCTTTGCTTCTCTAGCATGCTACCATACCTGGATTTTTGAGGTGCTGAGATCAAGCTTGTATACTAAGTACTTCATTGACCAAGATGTTTCCTAAACACCCTCCACTCTTCTTCTTTCTCTTTCTTTTTTTTCTTTCTTTTTTCTTTCTTTCTCTTCCTTCCTTCCTTTCTTTTTCTCTTTTTCCTCCCTTCCTTTCTCTTCTTTTGCTTTTTAAAAATAAGAATGTTTCTTCCTCATTCTTAGTCCACATGTTTGGGAGGGAATTTCTTATCTAAATGGGAAAGCGAGGACTGAATTTATAAACTGGTGTGTAGTGTGAAGGAGGGGTGTTTGTTAGGTGATGACAGGTGCATGAAAGATGTGAAGTTGTGAGCAGGTGTGGGAGCCAGCATGGCGGAGCAAGACTCTGCCAGGCTGAACTACATTCCCTCTCACAGGGTGATTTAGTGTGAGACATTTGACACAGCAGGAAATGGGGAGCAGATGGTGTCAGAGCAGATGGAACACCTGTAGAAATCTTAGACTTGGACAGAACTGTGGTTTCAATGTCTTCATTTGCTTTGCTACCTGGAATGGTGAATTATTATTATTTTGTGTGTGTGTGTGTGTGAATTTTTTTTCTAATTGTACACCAAGCCTCCAGATGGAAGAAATGGCAGTTTGCCTTATTTCCTCCTGCAGTCTCTGGCATGATTCTTTGAACAATGTATGTGTTTAGAACCCTTCGTTAGTCGATTGATTCCTGATGCTCCTGTGGTCAAGGAGACATAGTTTGTTGCAACACAAGCTTCAGTTAAATTTTAAAAAAATCAGGGGCCCCAATAAGTAAGACATTACTAGTCATGATTTCCCTGCAGTCTTAAAATGTCCAAACACCAGGATAGTCTCATAGGGATATTTAAATAGATTTTTTTTGCGGGGGGGGGGGGACTTTAACAAAAAATGGAATAAATGCTTTAGAAAGTTTGTCCAAACTGGGACATCTCAAGAAGAATTTGCTCATCTTGAAATAACCATTCTATAAACCCGATCTCTTCCCTTGCAGACTCACTTCATAGCCTGTCTCTCCACAGGCTTCTGAATGGATCATTTGCTAGCAGTAGGACTGACTATGGGAAAGATTCGAATGCAGGTGACACAGGGGTAAAAGCTTAGTATGGAGAGAGACACGTGTGGCAGACCATAGATCCAGTCTCAGATTCTCCTTCAGCATCTCTTTGCTATTGACCTGCAGTTTTTCTCATCATGTTTTGAGTCCCGTTCTCCAATCTTTAGGCCTGGGATATTTAGTCTTGCCTGTGTGACATGAGCTAATGTGATTCAGGCAAAGACTTAAAAAAGGCCTTTTTCATTGAGTGTTTGCCCTTTCGTTTCCCTATAGCAGTGGTTATTAATCTTCCTAATGCAGCAACACTTTAACACAGTTCCTCCTAATGTGGTGACCTCAACCATCCAATTATTTTCATTGCCACATCATTACTGTAATTTTGTTACAGTAAATATCTGTATTTCTCTGACAGTCTTAGGTGACCCTGTGGAAGGGCTTTTTGATCCCAAAGGGGGTGAGACCTACAGGTTGAGAACTGCTGCTCTGTAGTCTTAAGCTACCATGTAAGCTGAAGCTCATTGACCACATGAGAGCCAGCTCACCCTGTGCCTCTGTTGTCCCGGTTAGTATCCAGATAAACCCAGAAAGAGAGACCCTTTAGCTTATTGGTAATTGACATAGAGAGCTAAGTAAGCTTAACAGAGACTAGCAAAAGGAACACCCTCCTGAGCCCAGCTCAGATTACCACTCTGGAATCATGAGCTAGCTAAATGCTTGATGTTTTAGATACTAAGTATTTGGGGTCATCATACAATAAACTCCAACTAAAATAGTTTTAGTGAAAATTATACAATAGGCAAATATATTGAAGAAATGAATTATATCTGTATGTATTCATTTATTCAGTGTTCCCATTCCACAACAACAACATCAAAAAGTGAAATCATAGTGCTCAAATACCTTAGCTAATATGGGCAAGATGAGTCAAAAATTTTCAGAGAACAAATAAACTAATATTTCCTTCAAAATTACTACTTGCCTCCCTAAAAAGACTGTAATTCATTGAAAACTGAGTTTATGAGCTTCTGAAAAGGCTCAGGAGGTAAAGGTGCTTGTAGTCAAGAGAGATAACTTTAGTTCAGTCCCTGGGTCCCACATGACAGAAGAGCAATGACTCCTGCATGGTGTCCTCTGCCCTCTGCATATGTCATGCATGCAAATACCAACACATGTACACACACACTAAATATACACATATACAAACAAACAATAAATGTATATATATACATGCAAACAATAAATGTATACATACAAATAATACATGCAATTCAAGTTATTTTTAAAGAAAAAGAAGCATATTTCTTTTATTACTACTTTCTATATCAATAGGCTATAGAAAAGTATTTTATGTGCTTTCTATTATAAATTATCTTTCTTGATCACTAGTTCATGTCTACAGCACAGAGTAACACAGCAGAAAGGCTGAGGTGGATAGGTAACCTTTTGTTTCTTTTGCTCAGCTATTCAGTTCTCCTTGGAGTTATGTATTATCTAACACATCCTGCAGTTTGTGTGCTTGTTTTGTCTTGTGCACTTTCAGAATATTTTTACGTGTTTGATATAGCTGATGGTAAGTAGCACACAGGGCTTGTTTCCAAAAATCAGAGAAAAGAAGCAAAAGAGACAAGGGAGACAATAAACAGATCCCATCCCATGCTTTCCTCTTGGCCATCTGGTATACCACCTACAAAGCCACATCATTTTTTTAAAGCGATAAAATCAGGTAGAATATAATCAAAATCCTCATGGTGATGTGTCTCCTAACAGATTGTTGTCCATATCTGCCTTAATCAAATCAAAGAAAACAAGAGAAATGTAAAATTGTGGGGAAGTCTCTGGATACTAGCCAAGATCTACATCCTCAAATGTTTTTCCTGGATCAGAAATAATGGAAATAGATCTCCCAAATGTAAGATTCTAAGAGATTTCTTTGGGTTGATACCCCATAGAGAGCTGTGCAAAGAGACAGGAAACAACAATGGAATATGGCTGAGATCTGAGTACAAGTTGGGGGTAGTCAGGGATGGGAGACTGTGTCAGGTGAAGATGTAGTAGAGATATTAAGGATGAAGTGTGAAAGGGGGATGGATGTATTTGGAATGAGGCTATCATTCCATAGAGGTGTAATATGTTTCTGCAGAAGAAGCCAGACCTCTGCAATTAAGAAATGAAGATAGACAGAAGAACCTATGTAGATATTAAAGGTCTTAAGTGTACAAAGTTTTTTCGTTTTCTCCTATAAGAGAGAAAAATGAGTAAAAAACATTGAAAGTTGGATGCTTTTGAAATAGCTTTATTTTTATTTGTGTGTGTGTGTGTGTGTGTGTGTGTGTGTGTGTGTGTGTGCGCGTGCGTGCTGTACATGTGCAGATATCTTGGAGGCCAAAAACAGGGCTTTGGATTCTTTGGAGCTGAAGTTACAGGTAACTGTAAACTGTGAGTTGCTTGACATGGGTACTGGGAACTGAACTAGAGTTTTCTAAAAGAGCAACAAGTGCCTTTATTCACTAAATTGTCTCTCCAGCCACTTGGAATACTTTAAAGATAAAAGAATTCAGAGCATGTTTGAAAATGGGAAGAAGCCAAAAAGAAAGGTCTATAGAAAGAAAAATCATGGAGAAAAAGTTTTAGATAATGAGGAGTAATTCAGCTGTTTCAGTAACATCTTGAATGTAGCATATTATTTCTTCAAAGACCCTCAATGCAGTTTACATCACAAGTGCTTTTTTTGTCATAAACATACATCCATGCTATCCATACTTATTAAATTAAATTATTAATATTATATTAATTTTTTTTCTGTAAAGCAAGATAAAGATTTTTTATAAGACTTGTAAAATATTAGTTGAAGATGTGTCACTTTTGTTTATGCTATGAAATATTTGTTTAATGATGTAAGGATGTGTTATTTTTTTATGTGGCATTTGTTTAACTTTGGAAAGTTATGCTATGTAGCCTATTGAAAACACCTGATTGTTCTAATAAAGAGCTGAATGGCCAATAGCAATGTAGGAGAGGGATAGGTGGGACTGACAGGCAGGGAGAAAAAATAAGGGGAGAAATCATCTGGGGAAGAAAAGATTGAGGATCAAGAAGAGAAGGAGTGGAGAATGTTGAAGCAAACCACCCAGCTACACAGGAAGCCACAGAGTAAGAAGTAAAGAAAGGTATATAGAATAGAGAAAATTCAAAGACCAGAGGTAAAAAGTAGGGCAATTTTAGTTAAGAAAAGGTGGCTAGAATTAAGCCAAGCCAAGACTAGACATTTATAAGTTGAAAAAGTCTCTGTGTGTGATTATTTGGAGAGCTTAGTAGTGCCCCCCACAAGGATAAAAAAAAGTATAAAAAAGAGAAAGAAACAACATAAAACCTAGTCTTATGATAGTAAAAAACAACAACAGAATTCAAGCGTTCTTTCCTTTCCCTTTCTCCTTTCCCCTTTCGTCTAAGCACATGGTTCTCTACTGTCACCTCTTTATACCTAATATCTTTCAGCATTGGCCCAGCTTTTTCCCAGAGACCACAGACAGCCACTCTCTGCCCTTACCCTGTTCTTTTCTTTCAACACAGCTAAGTAAACTTTTTCCCCATGTTTTTCTGTTTCTTCCAAATTTTTACTGTCAGAAGTTCACAGATAGCCTCACTTGTAAAAGCACACTTTGCATGGATTATTTTTCTTCCACTTTGGTGGCACAAATATCCTTATTTGTGGGATATGTATGCTAACACACACCCTTGCTACACCATCCAGTTTTTCCTTGTGCTGTCTCCACTGGGACTAAACCTTGTCTACCACCACCCACTACCACATTGTTATTTTGCATAATGAAGGTTTCTTGGGTCATTGTGGTATTTCCACAGAGACCACTGATGATGTTTCATGGCAGCAAAGCTGTATTTGTTTCTGTAGGCATCCATGGAGAACAAGTCCCTGTCAATATTTCCCTATATCTGCTCATTCTGGTCTTTCTCTTTTGTCTTGCATTAAGATCCTCAAGTCCTTGCAGATTTAACCCACAGCACAGCATGTGCAATCTCTTCCAAGAAGAAGTCTCCAGGACAGAGTCAAAAGATCCTAGCCATGATACATTCAGTAAATCACAGGTGACTGAGGTGTGGGGGTAAGGTGAAGGGAGAGTTTGTTCCCCACCTTCTAAACACCCTTCTTTACAGAGTTTGCTATATTTTGTTTTACTTTTCCACACAAAGTACTTTTGATGGTACATTTTTGTTATCAGCATAATTGAAGTTGTAAGAAGTTCCTTATATAAAATGTATAGATATTTAGCTATGCATTTGGTATGAAATATGTAGCTGTAAAAAGGTGTGAGTAGCTTCAGGAAGAAGATGAGACTTGATATGACCCTTGATGAAGGGCTTGTTTTTTAAAAATATGAATAGAGTCATATATTTTATCCATGTATCCCCTTGTTCAAACTCCCTTCCCCCTCTCGCCTCTCCTAGTTATTCTCTCTTCTCCCATTTCCTTATCTCCTCCCCAGCAAGGGCAAGAGATCCCAAGGTCCCAATGTGTCTTAGTTCAGCATCTACTCCAGGAAAATTCACTTTCTTCACCCCAACATCAAGACTGAGTCAGGTGTTCCTCTGGAGGGAATGGGCTCCAAGGTGTTTCAGATCCCAAGCTGTTTAGTGGTTGTGGTTTGCAGCTTGGACATCCTTTGCTTTTTGCTTTTTTGTTTGAAATTTACTAATGAGTGAGTACATCCCCTGCTTATCTTTCTGGGTTTGTGATACCTCACTCAGGAGGATATTCTCCAAATCCATTTATTTGCCTGCAAATTTTAGGATATCATTTTTTTCTTACTGCTGAGTGGTACTCCATTGTGTAGATGTACCACAGTTTGTTAATCCATTCTTCAGTTGAGGGGCGTCTAGTTTGTTTCCAGGCTCTTGCTTTTGTGAATAATGCTGGTATGAACATAGTTGAGCTAATGCCTTTGGAGTGTGAATGTGCATCTTTAGAGTATATGCCCAGTAGTGGTATTGCTGAATCCTTGGGGAGATAGATTCCCAGTTTTCTGAGAAAGATGGAGGACTTCTTAGATACTGTATAACGTGAGGAAGAAAGAGGGATACCTGGTAATTTCTGTTCCACCCAGTAAGTTGCCACTGTGTCTGCTTCCTCCCAAGATGTCCCTTTTAATCGTGACTTTAATAGTTTCTGGGCAAAGGATTCAAGTTGCCTTTTGGACAGTGATCCCACTTAATCATTTCTTCATCTTCAGTCTCCCATAATCCTTTTCTCTGATGTACTGGCCAAAGGTGTATTAAGATTGGGCTTAATCTCTATGTACTGTCTCTAGTTTGATGCTTAGTTTACCTGAATACCTGGAAAACATTAAAAGCAAGCAAACAAACAACACCCCTCCCCCCAACCACCTAATATCTGACCCTCTTCATTGAACATAATGGACAGTGCCCAGCTTGCTTTCCAGGTCCCTTCCTACATGCTTCCTGTGGCTGCCAGCCGGGTATCTGCATAGCTCAACTCAGTGTCCATTTTTATAAGAGCTGGAGCATAATCAGAACAGCTTCGGTTTTCTGGCTCTGATTTTCCCTTGTGGCTTCTGCATTCTTGTCGATAATTAGAGGAAGCTTTCTTGCCATGCTGAAGGCTATATAAAATAAGTTAATAAGCAATGAAGCAGCTGGCAGGGAGCCAGAAGCTAGCTGCTGGCCGTGTCCTGCCTACCCTGTGCTTTAGTCACTGGGGGTTGGGCAACCTGGTTCTCAGAGTCTGCTTTTGAGTTGGTTAACTGGGAGAGGGAACTTGGCGCTGCTGGAGAAATTTGCATCCAGTAGAGAAGGTGCTGAAAGAGTGCTTATAGGGCTCTGGCCTTTGAATAATAGATACCACTGGTTTTTCTTTCTGTCATTCCTTTTGCCTGTCTCTCATTCCAAGCTTGAGATTACTTAATTTTTCTTACTATTTTTAGTATCATAGAGCTCCAACCCATTTTATTAAGTTTAAAACAAATGATGTATGGGTTTGACTGCCAAGTTGTATTTGTGCCCCCCGCCCCCATTTCAGTGTTTGACCTGAACATAACATTGAAGAGCAGAGCTTGGAGAGAAGGCTGTATATTTTAAGGCTACTGAGTGTTTGCCTGTCTTAAGTAGGCATGTAGTTACAGAGTCCTACACATCTACATCTAGTCATCCCTTGGTATCCATGGAGATACTTTCCAGCATTCATAACCCAGTGGATATTAAAACTCCTGGGTAGTTAAGTTCTATACATAAAATGTATTTGTATTATATACTTTTCCATTGCTGCGCTAAATACTGTGATCAAAAGTAGCTTAAGCGAGAAAAGAGTTTATTTCATTTTAAGGCTCCAGAGGGATATATTCCATCATGATGGGAAGACATGGCATGAGTGCTTGAGTAGGAAGCTGGCTAATCATATTTTCTCCACACACAGAAGCAGAGGGAAGGAACTGGGTTTGGCTATAAGCCCTCAAAGTCCATCCCCAGTGATGCTTCATGCAGTGAGGCTGGACTTCTTAAAAATTCCCTTACCAAAAATGCACCACTAACCGTGGATCACGTGTTCCAGTACATGGACTTACGGAGGACATTTCTCATACAATCCACAATAGTTATATTTGTGAATAGCCAGTGCACACTTTCCAGGATACTCTGTATCCCTTTTAGATTATAAAACCTAGCACGATAAAGCAGATATAAAATAATTTTATATGATATTATTTAGGAAATAATGAAACTAAAAAGGTTCAGTTATAGATGCAATATTTTGTTGAACATTTGTAAAACCAAGTTGGTTAAATCCACTCATACATACTGATCTCTCATCAACTATTCTCTGATCATAAAGATTATAAAGCTGCATGGAGTGATTTAGAATTTTAATCATAGCTCTTGGGAGGCAGATATAGGCAGATATCAATTGCATTTGGAGTCTACAGAGTAGACTAGTCTAGAGAGGCTTAGTTCAACCCTTAAGGTCTCAGAGCCTGGGATAATGATGGACAATGCTTTTGCCTTTTGTTTTGTCTGGGCTCTTTACTGACTGGGTGGCTTTTTCTTACTTGGTCCACCATTTCTAATGTTAGCCTTTTTTACAAAGCATTCACAGCTATGCTTAAAAATACTGCATTTTCAGCTGTCTGGGCATCCTTTGATCTAATTACACTGCCATTTAAAATTACCCACCACACCCATGTACCTCCTACATGACTGGGGCCCATTTTCTGGTTTTTCAAAGCCTTGCAAAAGCCCCTTGTAATGGTATTAGGACCCATCACAGCCAAGATGAAATGTTTGGGTCTGAAGGAGTGTGGAGGTGGTAAGGCTGCTTTTATTGGTTACAAATGGCTTGGTGGAATTCAGACTGCTTTTTGGAGCAAACAAAGGGAATGGTTGAGGTCACTGCTCAGGTCATTTGGGTTAAAAATAAAATAATTGCCCTTGTTGACTTCCCTGTCAAAGAAGAAAGTGATATTTGATTGTGAATGGGCCAAGATGTCTGTTTCAATGATTTTTCAAGACACATACTTGCTTTTATGAGCTGCCCACATTGTTCTACACTCTAAAAAGGCACAATAATGCTACCCCAAAGGGTAGTTCCAGGAGCAACTCACATCAACCCTTCTGAGCTCACACAGCCTCAGCTCTGCTGGCTTCTGCATACAGCATGATCAAAATTATCTCTTTCATTCCTAACTGTTCCTCTGACTTTGGAGTTTATTTGGTTATTATCTGCAGTTCTTCTCTGGCTTCTGTCCTTGATACCAAGTTTCTGGTTTCATACTTTGCTTTATCTCTTTTTTTGTTTTAGAAACTTACCTCATTGCTACATTTGAAACCATATCAGTTACATTTTCCCCATCCCAAGGCTTTGTTTCAGTCCATATTGGTCACATATACTGTCCCAGTGTTATTCTTGGTTAGTATGGATTTCCTCCTTCATATTCCACTCTAAATTGCCTACTGACTTTAATATCATTTAAGGTCATTTGCTCTGAAATTTGACCTAAGGGCAAGTGATGAGACAGTTGCCATCACACAGCTATTTGCTGACTCACCCTAGGATTCCCAAATATATAATTACGATACCTACCAGTACAATTAATTAACCACATTCTAGACCAGGATTGCCACAACGTACAACCTCAGGGCACTGTTCTCATAAATATCACATGCATGGTACCTTCTGAGTTGTGCTGTTATAACGACTTCAATTGAAACTTTCGCCATGTCGATCAACTCTTCCTCCCACACTCTAACATGCAGAACTAGATCTGAGAAAATCTGAAGACCCTGGCACATTTAGTTATTGCAGGGACTCTAAGACCAGTCTTAGAGTTATCTGATCTGTTACTGTCTTCCGTGTCTGTATTCTAGTTACAGGATAAAAAATCATCTATGATCTTGTCATGCAAAATACTATGAAAACATGAAGTCGATTATGAATTATTTGTGGCCACTATCCTTTCTTCCACAACTCTATTCCCAGGTTTTCTGTCATTTTCCTAACTCTTGCCATTTTCCACTACTTAGGGTCTTGTTTCCGTTCTGAGTTAGTCAATCCCTATCCTCATATGCATTGCATATAGTTTCCCTTTCTTTTGTATCAAACTTTATTTCTAGGCAGGTTTAGCACATTGAATTTCTTTGGTTTAGTCTTTGGCAAGTCCACTCAGTGACTAGACTCTCATGTAACCTCTGGGATTTTTTTTTTTGTTATTGGAATACTGGGAGAGAAAGAGCCTTTTGTCATCAGGAAGATTGGGGTTGAGCCAATCAGAAATATATCCTTAGTGCAGAGATATATTAATGTAGTTTAAGGGACTTATTTACCTCCCTTTGTTTATTTGCTGTTACCAAAACGGAGTCAGACAATCAGTCTCAGTTACCTGACTGATCACTGAATGTGCTAGACATGGTATCTAACTCCTTCTTGAGAGGCTGTGATCTGTAAAGTTCTATGCTGGAACAATAGCAATAAACGCTGTGATGTTTATGAAGAGAGCCAGATATTTCAAAATCAATCACAAATTATTTCTCTATAGTTCCTTTGAAGTGTCTTGAGAGAAAATCTAATAATCTTTGAGAAATGATCAAAGGGGAAGCTGCTGACCTTGAGGGACAGAAAAGACTTTGTTGAACTGAAGTTGAGATTTGGAGTGAGAAGTAGTCAACAAGGTAAGTTGAGGGTGATGAAGGATATGAAAAATGGAGAAGAGCTGGCATTAAATCTCCAGGTACTGCCCCAAGGTATATAAAGACTTAGGACAGGGAAAAAATTCATATATCAGGAGCTGAAAGAAGTTTAGAGTGACAGATCTTGGGAAGACAGCTATGGAGATCAACAGATGTTGGAACTCATGTAGTTTTCTAGATTATGTAGAAGTTGTTACATAGAGAATAGTCTGGCTGTAGGGTAACTATTAGGAAGTATAACAATAACTCAGGCCACAGATTCCCACAAACTGGCCTGGATAGTTGTAGAGGAGATGAGTTAGTATTTAAAGTAATGACTGATCAGATATGGAGAAGATCTGAGAGTAGATTGGTTGAAAAGGTTGAATGAATAACTGATTTGCAGTAATTTAGTGGCAATGGCATTTGCTACACTAGACAACAAAGTATAAATCTTCAAGTTAGAAAGCTGATTTTAGACATTCAAGAGACACTTGAGAATTAACAACCCTAGAGAGCCAAAAAGATGTGTGCATGCAGATGTGAGCTTTAGAATTGCTATAGTATGTAATAGAAAAGAGGGTAGAGAATGAAGGGACCCAGAAAAGCACACATAGGATGTATTAGACACATTCCTGTCACTGTGATCAAATATCATTACCAAGTCAACCTATAGAAGGAAGAGTTTGTTTGGGGTGATGGTATCAGAGGGATAAGAATCCATCATGGCAGGCAAACATGGCAACAGGCAGACACGGAAGCAGGAGAACGGAGCTGGAAGCTCACGTCTAAAATATAACACAAAAATCAGAGTACAAACTGGAAGTGGTATGAGGCTTTAAACTCTTAAAGTCTACTTCTGGTGACATACTTCCTGCAGCAAAGCCACACCTCCTACCACCCCACCCCACCCGCAAAAGCAAAACCATCAGTTAGAGACCAAATATTCAAATACCAGAGGCTATACAAGACGTTTTCATTCAAACCACCACAGAGAAACTACCACATTTCAAGATTAGAGGGAATGTAAAAAGGAGCCTTTAACATGAATAGGAGAAGACTGGAAGGTAGGAGGAAAGTCAAGGGAATGTAGTGTTTTGGACAACAAAAGGGTATTAGGATCAAATGGCCAATACTCCTATACAGCAGGTGTGTAAAATATATACACATGTACTCATGAGGTTTTTACAGTCTTTTGGGGATAGAACTACTTCATTCAAGTTTCTAAAATGTGGTCTTTTTGTTTGTTTGTTTGTTTGGGGTTTTTTTTATTGAGTAGATACTTTTATCACTTTTTGTAAACCTACATGTATCTCTTTTTCTTTCCTTTTTTATTTATTATGAATAAAATCTCATTTTTTATCAATGTATCTTCTTGTTCAAATTCCCACCTCCAGCCCCTCCCAGTCACTCTCTTCTCATTTCCTTATCTCCTCCCCAGCAAGAGCAGGAGATCCCAAGGTCCCAAGGTAGCATAGTTCAGCATCCATTCCAGGCAAATCCACTTTCCTCATGCCAACATCAAGACTGGGTCAGGTGTTCCACTGGAGGTAATGGGCTCTAAGGTGCCAGTCCAAGGAGCTTCAGTTGCCAAGCTGTTCAGTGGTTGTGGTTTGCAGCTTGGGTGTGCTCTGCATTTTGTTTAAAGTTCACTAATGAGTGAGTACATCGTCCTCTTCCAACTATTTTGTAGTACAAAAAAGTCACAAAGTATGAGCATCCTGGACTAGAACTGTATTTTCCTAAGTAATTGCAACTTTGAACCTCTTAATCCACTGCTTCCTGTTTTTTCTCACCCCCTTCTCAGCTCTTAGTAACCACTCTATCACCTTTTGCTAAGGTGAGGTCAAGTGGCTTTCCTTCCACCCATGAATGAGAACATACAGAACCATCTGTACCCGGCTAACAGACCCTGAATTCTAACAGAAGCTTTAAATATCTTGAGAGTTAGATTTTATATACTTTTGAGCTTCTTAAATAAGATGAAATATTCTCTTTTGCTTCTTAGTTGGTTTGTACTTGGCTTTTTTTTTTTTTTTTTTAGTCTCAAGTTGGCTAACTTTGACAATCAAGCCCTGGAGGAGGCTTTCTCTGAAATGTGATCCAGTTACACCCACATATCATTTCTTTCTTTCTTTTTTATCCCACCCACCCAAAGAGATCATAGTGTATGTTTTCCTTAATGAGATACAGATAACAGGTTTGGAGATGGCTGAGAATCCAGGTGAGTAGTTCTTTGAAGCATATAAGCCCTTTGATCACACCATTTCTGTATTCATCCAGAATTGATAGGCTACAGAAAAGGAGAACAGGACAGCACATATTTGTTGTCCCTTGGTTTGCATAGGAAAGTTGGGCCAGAACTCCACAGAATCTGAAATCTATGATGCTTAAGTTCCTTAATTAACATAGGTCAGCAATGGACTATAGCTGACTGTTCTGAAGACGAACAGCCTAAGATAGCTTTACCCAAATGCAGCTTCATATAACCTTTCTCCATCTCTGTTGTGTTGTGCAATGAACAGCCAGTGCTGTATATCAGTTCTGTAACCCTCCTAAATGCTTTAAATAATCTCCAGATGACTTCTAGTACTTAATAAAGTGTAAATGCCCTGGACATAGTCTGTGCTTTCTTGTTTAGGGAATGTCACAGTTCAACCAGATATATTCTCTGGGTATTTTTTTTTTTTTGATCAGTAGTTTGTTGAATCTGCAGACAATGAATCTTAGGACATGAAGGTTCAGTTGTACACCCAGATTAAGTAGATAATAGGTCTCTGGTATCAATAATCTGAGGTATGAGGTGTTTATAAAGTAGCAGATGATTTCTGTCTGGCTTTTATGAATATCTGATCCTAGATGTCATTTTTATGAGTTTGTGATCTTAAATCTAAACAACCATAATGTTTCTTCTTTGCAGCTCAGACAGCTGTGACTATTGTGAAGATGACCTGTCCCAGGTAGCTTCACTTTCATTCAGTTCAATGTGACTTACCTTCCCCACCTCCTTATTGTGCAGCTCACAGCTTGTGTTGGATGTCAGTTCAGTCTGCAAACTGTATGGCAGGTAAGGGAGTTTTATGCCTTGACTGCTGTCTTCTGGTATAGGTTTCTTCTGGCAGTGTCATCCAGTCCTGCTGTGTAACTTTGTATGACATGACTGAATAAAGATTTCAAGTTTGCTCGTTAGTTCTATTCTCTTCCAGCTAATATCTCTAATGTCTAACATCTAGGCAGCATTGCTACTAGAAGGCTGTTGTGTTTGACTTCTGAGTCTTTGTGGGTGATCTGTTTTTAGAGACTTTTTGGATCTTCATCTCTCATGCTACAGAACTTTCTGGCTCCTGAGTTTCCCTCTCCTATCTACTTCTTTAGTTTTGGTGAAGGAAGAACCTTGCTCAAAACCTTGTTAGGTCACTTTGATCATCCAGTATGTGTCCGCAGATTTCTTTATTTTAGTTTGTCATGCACTAGTTTGCCTGGGTATAAAATTCTCCCTAAATAGTAATTTTCTTCTCAGAACTTTTTCAAAGACTTGGTTCCTTGCTTCAAAGCTTTCAGGGTTGATGTTAACAAGGCAATTGTTCTGGTTTCTATCTTTAAATATAATTTCTATTTTCTTTTTATCTTGGGAGTTTATAGTGATATACCAAGAATGAATATTTAAAGAATAATTTTATGTTAGCCATTAGTGAGCTATTTGCTTTGAAAAGTCATTATTTATAGTTCAGGAAAACTTTATATTATTATAAACTACTTCTCTTTGAGGGTATCTATTAATTTTTTAAACATTTTATTTATTTGCATGTGCATGTGTACGTGTGTGTGCATGTGTTGTGCTATAGAGTACATGTGGAGGTTAGAGGACAAATGGGCAGAAACAATTGTGTTATCTTACCATATGGGTCATAGGACTAGACCTCAGGTCCTCAGTCTTTGCAGCAGATTCCTTTACCTCTTGAGCAGTCTCACTAGCTTGGTTCCATTTCATTTTGATGGCAGGAGTGGGGGAAGGCTAATTTATTCTTCAAATTTTATTTTTTAAGTCTCAGTGCTTTTAAATATGGGTTTTCTTTACTCTGCAAAATGTTTTATCTTCTCTTTTAGCTTCCTTATATGGAGCATTTTTATTGAACTCTTATATTTTTAATTTCTAAGAACTCTTCTTGTTCCTGGAATGTTCTTTTTCAAAAATAGCATCATGTTCTGTTTCATGGATTCTGTGTCTTTTCTTATCTCTGTAAGGACTTGGATGATAGGTGCATTTTTCCTCTTGAATCATCTGATTTACTTCACAAGCTTTTCTTGTTTGCTTTGGATTCCATTCACTTTTCAGAATTTGCCCAGTGTTAGACAGCTGCTGGCAGCAATTAATGCTTGAGAGTGAAACCCTAAAGGGAAATAGTGTGTAAGATGCCCAACCTGCGAGGTCACTCCTGAATGACTGTGCAGTACTGTTGTATCAGACTCTTGGATTATCCAGGAATATTGGAATCTTTGGGACTGGGAGACTGTAGTACTGCTATTCTCAAGGAATGGGTGAGAGGATGGAGTTGGGAATCTCACTACTCAGCTTATACTCTTTCCCACAGCCTGGCATTGGACATGCATCAATGCCCATTCCTTTATGAAGTCCTCCCACATGACTCAGGACACATTCAGTCTTCTCAAAGAGAAGAGGATGGTGTTTTTCTACTTTTCATGGGCTGTATTTCAGGGCTCAGGGAACCCTGCAGAAGAATAGACAGAAAGAGTCTAATAGCTTAATGGGACAAAAGACCAAGAAAACAGGGCTCTCTAAATCACCATAATCAAAGCTCATATGAACTCACAGTGATTGACAAATCATGCACAGGGCCTGCACAGGTCTGCACTAGATCTTCTGTGTATACCTTATGGCTTCCAGTTGAATGTTTTTATGTGATCCCTGAGTGTGCAAAGGAGTGGATCTGACTCTTAAATCTCTTGGGCTCCTTTTCTTTTGTTTATTTTGTCCAATTCTAATGTGTTAGTTTTTGTTTTATCTTATTACATTTTATATATTGAGCTTTTTGAAAGTAGAATTTGGACATAGGAACACAGAGAGAAGGCATGTGATAATAGAAGCAGAGCCTTGCAATCACAAGCCAAAGGATACCAGGAATGTTTGACTCATCAGAAGCTGGAACCAATAAGGGAGAGTGTCTCCTGGGGATCCTGAAGAGAAAATGGTCTCTCTGACATCTTGATTTCTAACTTCAAACTTTTAGCAATGTGACAGATAAATTTCTGCTGTGTTATGCAAAAACAAACAAAATCCCCAAGCAATAAACCAAAACTAAAACAACAACAACAAAAAATCAGAGTCAAAAAATCCAAGGAGATAGAAATCTGGTAAATTTACTTTTTAATTATTAATATAAATATATTACAAATGTAATATATATAAATATATTACAATGTACAAATGTACATTGAACTAAAATATTGAACATGTTTCTATTGATGAGGGAAGAAATATTTTGACCTTGTTTTTAAAAATAAATTCTTTTCCAAGTTATTCAATTATATATTACTGAAAGGGCACAATCTCTGTCTCCACCCTCATTCTTCTGTGAGCACCCTCCCTTTGCCATTAGACCCAGCTTGACTTCTGTTTTCATCACGTAGATAAATATGACTTCATGTATGTATATAAAGTTTAGGAAACCACGAAAGAGAGAAAATGTAGTTTTCCTTCTGAGACTGTCATTGCATAAATATTCCTACAAGTGATAAAGTTTTGTGACTGAAAAAAATTCCTGGTGTATATGAACCATATTTCCTTTATCCTATTACCCTGTCATTGATACTTAGGTTGACTCCATAATTCAGTTGTTGTGAACAGTGCTGTAATGAACACAATGAGCAAGTGTCTTTATTATGTGTTTACTTGAAGTTCTTTGATGACCTTATCATTAATAGAGCTAAAAAAAGCATTAAAACAATATTTATTTTTAATTCTCCATAAATAACTTGTGTCACGGCTCCTCGTCAGACTCCTGTGACCTCTGCCTTCTCCAGAGGTCTTCAAGCAAGATATTTTGCTGCATCCCCATCACTGCAACCCCTGAATGTGACCTTGAAGATAACTGCTGTTCTCTTGGCTGGAGCAGAGAATGCCTTTGCCTGTGGAATTTACCAATCCTTATCTCTGTCTCCAGGAGTCTTTTCGGAGTTACCAGCAAGTCATCTCCCCTAGGCTCTGTTCAGATTGCAAAGCAAACAAATCTGTGGTCTATTGGATGGGTTACATGCTATGCATTTACTTTGCTTATGGCCTAAGGAGGCTTGCCACCAACAAAACCTTGAGGCATGTTCAGCCTTGCTGCCTCATCTTGGCCCATTCCCCTCCAACACAGCTGCTTTAGGCCACATCTGCCCAGTCCCTGCTATTCTGACACTTTTGTGTCTCCAGTAGCAGCTTGCTCACTTTCTCTGTTAGAAATATTTTGTCATCAACATATATTTTAAGAAATCTTCCATTTTTCTATATAATTTTTCCTAATACTTTTTCTCACCTTTACTAAAATTTCCCACATTTTTGAAACTCACAGGTTCTTTTTTTCCAATTCTACTCCCATTACTTTTGGGGGTGGATTTGGATTTGCTTGGTGAATTTTGCTCAATATATGATAAGGCAATGCTTTCAAGCAAGATATTTTGCTTATATCAGCATGCTGTTAAAGTTCATATTGCAAATCTCATTAAAATACAACCTTTGCTTTTGAATTTTTAAGCCAGGAAAAATAAATAAATTGTATGTATAATTTGCTATTCATTAATATACATACATATTTTAACCTTTTATCACATGTATATTTCAGCTTTTTCTATATTTAAAAGGGCATGGGTCTTTTATTTATAATTAATTAGTATAAAATGTTAAGCAAAATTTGCTAGCAGGTACTCAAGGAATGGCTAATTAAGACATACATATTTTTAAAATTTGATTTAATTTAATGGTATCCTGTACTAAAATCAGCCTATGATCTGATGTTTGGGATCATTTTACTTATAACTAATTGTATCCTAGTGTTTCAGCTAACGATGCTATCTCCTTTTTTTTTAATATTTATTTATGTATACAGAAGAGGGCACAGATATCCTTATAGATGGTTGTGAGCCACCATGTGGTTACTGGGAATCAAACTCAGGACCTCTGGAAGAACAGTCAGTGCTCTTAACCTCTGAGCCATCTCTCCAGCTCGATGCTATCTCCTTATGGTTCCTTTTGGCAGAAAATAATTTCCTTAACTCACAGACCATGGATAAGCAATTCACAATTGCTCCATTCCCATCTTTTGGAAACCTGACATCATTATTGTTCTAATTTCAGAAATTCTTTTATACTTTTTGAAGCTCTTGTTTCCTGGATCACAGATCATTTCCATCTTCAAAAGGACCTCAGACTATGATGGGTGAGTTGTCCTCCAGACTGTCAAGGTGGGGTACATCCCATAAAGATAACTTTTGAAGTGTCTTCTAAATGTTTGGAGAGTTGCTAACTACTAACTATTTTACATTGGTAATCAAATCACATTAAATTTAGTGCTATGGTTGATATTGATAGTTAGTCCAACAGTATCTAGTATTATTTGAGAGATAAATCTTTAGTGATGCTTGTGAGGGAGTTTCTAGACTGAATTAGTCAAGGTGTAAAAACTCACTCTAAATGATCAGCATTGTTCATTTGGCCGGGAGTAATTACTCAATAAAAAAACAGAGCCAAGTACCAGTATTCCCTCCCACCCCCATTCCTGATTATAGATGCAATGTGACCCACTGCCACATACTCCTGCCACTGTGTCTCTGCTGACTTGATAGGTTGTACCCTGAAACAGTGAGATCAAATAAACCTTTCCTTCTTTAATTTGCTTTTATCTGATATTTTGTCACAATATCAAAAAGAAGTAATGAGTACAAGTAGCTGATGTTATTTCTGGTTGACAGGAAAATTATTTGTTGTAGCAGAGATAGATTCCTTGGTCCAAGAAAGATGGTTGGATAAGGTTGTTCTGTATTTCTGTGCAGCCCAGAAGCCATAATTAGTCAAAGTGATATGCTGACACCCCAATAGACTATCTTATGATTGTCTCTTTGAGAACTACAATTATTCCCTAGATAACTCTGGAAGCCTAACCTCCTTAGACCATTTTGTCTGTAGAGAGCTGCCTGCTGCTGCGCCTTAGAGATGGTGCTGATTTCTGGCCTCCACCCCCTGTGGGTGAGTGCTCTCTTTTGATAAACAACTCCTTATTTGGCTTGAGCCTGGGGCGTGGTTTGCTGTTGCGTATGTGGACCTATGAGCTGTGCCCACGTGGCTTATTGGGATTGGATGCCCTGAGAGTTTCTAGTCAGTGGGCGGGGTTTCCCGGGAAAGGAGAAGGAGAAGCAGAGAGAAGAACAAAGAGAGAACAATTGTAAAGGTCCCGAATAAACTGCTGAAAGAAGATCCTGGGTGTTGCGCTTTCCTTGCTGGCAAGGTTGCGCACGACAAGTGGTGGCCCGTACGGGGAGCAACTCCTGCGAGCTTCAGGCATCAGAACTTTCTGCAGTCGGGGGGTCGACTGGTAAGTCCCAGGTAAATTGGGATCCGCAATCAAAGCGGGTAGCTCTGACCTGTACATAAGGCAGGGGAAGAGGGAGCTCACTGACGAGTGAGTGTAACCTCTTGTAGCCGTGGATGCACGGCAACCTTAGGCTTAAAGTGAAAGCAACAGCAGTTGCAAACTTGAGCTCAAAGTGAAAGTAAAAGCATTAGCAAAGCTGGGGCTGTTTGGTAAGGGCTCCAAGAAGATTTTTAAGGTAGGAATTAAAGGTTATACAAGGATGGAGTCTTCAACCTCACATCCAATTTTTTGGCTCTTAAGGAGCTGCTTCATTAAGGTTTTTCTGAGTCTGCTCTGCTTGCTAGCAGTGGGAGAGATTCGTGGGTTCCTACACCATACTGAAAAGCAGCCAAGAGGGGCGGAGTCAGCATTTAAAGTGATAGCAACATTTTAAAAGCTCTTTGAGTTGAAAAATGATTTAGGATTCTCAATAAAACAGATTTAGACTCTCAAAACCTCTAATTGGGGAAGGAAATAAAGATAAAAAAGCCACATAAAGATGGCAGATAAACAGAGAGTCTGTATTGTGGTTATTGTATTTTCTTGTAATTTTTTAACTTTTAATGAGCTAACTGCAGAGAGACAACTGATTACTAAGGCTTCTAAGTCAAACAAATGCATATACTTTAAAGATATCCTGACTTTGAAATCTGTTTATAAGAATATGTTACTTGGGAAAAGAGTTTCTGCTTTTGTCTCCATGGAAGATCAAAACCTGTGGATTGGTTCTAGGCAGGTGTGGTTCCATTTGCCAAGGCCACCTGAAGCTGATAACAGGCCAACTTGGAGATGTTGGGAGGAGAGATCA
>PVIH01010080.1:0-77857 GCA_004025045.1 Sigmodon hispidus
AAAAAAAAAAAA
This sequence comes from Sigmodon hispidus, assembly GCA_004025045.1. Lineage (NCBI taxonomy): Eukaryota > Metazoa > Chordata > Mammalia > Rodentia > Cricetidae > Sigmodon > Sigmodon hispidus. Next base: position 13 of record PVIH01010080.1, read on the forward strand.
AAAAAAAAAAACAAAAAACAAAACAAAACTCCATTGGGGTTGCCAACCAATCTAGTTTTCCAGAGATTCAAGCTTTTACATGACTGGAATTTCTGTCATTCGATTAAAGTATTGAGCAACCTGGAATAATAATTTGAACCCTTTACTGGCCTTATGCAGACATGGGTCTTTGTTTAACCTTACCTTGTCCCTGAATAGGCCTTTAATATTCTTGGACTCTTGTTAGACTTTAACTATCTCTTGGCAAAAAGAAAGGAAAAAAACACTATGCAGCTTCAAACTTTCCATATCTAAAATTTGATTCTGAATAGGCCTTCTCTCTCTGATTTGTATCCTAGCAAGATATTAAAAATACTATAAATAGATGTTAACCAGGCATGACCCATGACTGGGCTGACTGGGTTCTATTAGAATTTACCTAGGCTTACCTACACCTAAACTTCACTAGGCCTGGAAGAAAACTTCCAGAGAGGAACAAGTAGTTGAAGCTGTGAAGTGCCCTGAGTGGGACAGCCTGGGAGGAATACTACAGGAACTGACTATAGAACAGCGCTTTGTGTGGAGAACTCATGACCTCAGAATGGGTTGGTCTGGCATAGGCATAAGAACCCATGTAAGGATTCTATGGTTCGTTAACACACCAGTCAATGTCATGGAGTTATTAGAGTTCAAATTCTAAGCCCTTCGATTGATCTGTAAACAGGACAAAGGTAAAAAAAAAAAAAAAAAGACAAAGCCAACTAATTCCATCCCAATACAACCACTTTTCAAAATGCTAACTGTAGTAAATGCCAGCCATGAGCTACTTTACCTAGTAAAGCATCTCTAGGTCAGGACTGCTGGGTATGATTGTATGCAGGCCAAGCTGCCTATACTGGAGTAGGAATGACTTACCAAAGTCTGACTAACAACACAAATGGAACATGTTTAACTGGATCACCTGTTAAGGATATAGGAGAAGCCCTATAATAATCTGTGGAAATGAAAAGGGCCAGGTGGTGATGGCTCACACCTTTAATTCCAGCACTCAGGAGATAGAGGCAGGTAGATCTCTCAACTTGAAGCCTAAATTCTGGTCTGCAAACAGAGTTCCAGTGCAGTCAGGACTACACAGAGAAACCCTGTCTCTTCAATCCAAAATAAATAAGTGAATATAGAAAGGGTCTGTACCAAACTAGCTAATAGTGCAGAAGCTCCTAATTATGCATACATTCTGACCCCTAGGATATTTACATCTGCTATGCATGAGACAGTTGCAGGCAAATATTCTTAGCTCCTGATTTAGATGTGTTCCTAGGAAGCAAGGTTCAGCAATGTTACATCCCTTAGCGTCAAGCAGTAAGAGAATTCCAGTACTTTTATCTGTCCTTCTGGGAATGGCTCTGACAAGATCCATGACCACTGTTGCTGCTACAATGGGCAGCCAACAAGTACAACATAGCCAGCTTTCTACTCAGATCAAAGAAGGCTTACCTATTATTCAGGAAAGCATCGCCATTGTTGAAAATCAGAGAGATTTGATGACAACAATGACCCTCCAAAACTGAAGAGGATTAGATTTAATTGCCATTGAAAAGGGGAGCATATGCATCCTTTTAAATGAGGACCATAGTTTTTAATGCTAATCAGTCAGAGATCGTATGAATAAACGTCAAAAAGTTATTAGAAAGAATTAAGGCTAGAGGTACAAACATGAGCCAATGAAGTACGATATGGACAACATGGTGACCCTGGCTGGTTCTGCTAATAGGGCCTCTTATAACAATAAAGCTCGGACTTCCATTACGATCATGCATTTTGAACACCCTGTCCAGCCAGGTTCATCGGAACTAAAATGAAAGCAATAAAAACTATAAATGGTGTACCAGGAATACCAATCCATTTCTTCAAGAGAGATTCATGAGGCATTTTGAAGGTGAGGGGGAGGAGGAAATGAAGTAGAATAAGGCAGAAAAGACCAATTATTGGATTTACTTAAAGCACTATTTGTACTTCTCATTTCCAGGCATGATTTCACTTGCTACCTAGAACAGAATGACCCAAAGAAACAGCTGAAACAATTGAGTTGTTGCCCGTAACAACCTGGCCACAAAAGCTTTACACCTGTCAGCTTTAAAATACGCCTTTAAAAACGAAAGGCTGATTGCCACGTAAGCTTCTGTAAAATATCAATTGCTTGCTCACCCCACCTTGTGGCTTTAGAGTATGAAATGTGAACATTGCAAACTAGACCTGGCATAGACGCTGGTCGGGATCTCTCCTGGCTTCAGTGCCCCGGTGAAGACAGCTCCTCTTCCTCTCCCATTGGTGTCAGAGTACTCATTCCAGGAAGAACCCCACAACACCTTCTGTAGATTTTATAGCCCAGCTAAAGACTAACAAGGTTTTCACAAGATCTCAACTGAGATTTAGACCTAGGTGGGATTAAAGTGGGTTCTCAATAGGTCTAAACTATGTTTACATCCTAGTCAAACTTTAATAGGGCCGGCCAGGGCTTTGAATGTCTTAGGTTCTGATTAGACCAAAATTGAATGCTGATTAAGCTTCAGCTGAAACTGGCTGGGCTTTAACTGAACCGATAATGATTTAACTGAGCTTCGGTGCTAACCAGATCTTCAGGGCCTGACTAGGCCTTAACTTACTTAACTAGGCCTTGAAATCTTTTTAAACTCTTGCTGTATTCTAGCAAGACTGTGACAAGCCTTCATATAAACTGAGGTTCTAACTAGACTTTAGCTTTGTTCCCTCTGGTGGTGTTAACTGGGCTTTGGCTGTAGAGGTTTTAGCTAAGCAAGAATAATGTTACAATTTAACTATAACTCAGAGAGGCCTTTATCAAGACGGATAATCTTGAGATAATCTGAAGCTTTGGGTGTACTTTAAAAAATGATTTGTGTAGGACTTAACTGTTTTCTGACAGGATGGGTATGGGTGTGGGCCCTGCCATAAATAGTTTCTGTCTAAATGTGGTCTTTTTAACAAGTCTCCAATTCTGCAAGCACTATTAGGATTTAACTACACATAAATTAAGTGTAGTCCACAAATAATCCTTCAGCAAGCCTGAACTGGAACTAAACTAGACACTGTGATTATCTGGGTTACCCAAGACTCAACTACACCGAAGTTTGACAAAGAAACTTTGTAATACTTAAATAACTTGAGTCTTAAAACAAGTTAGTTTTTTTTTCTTTTTCTTTTTTTTTAAGCTAGAACAAGGCTTTGACTATACCCCAACAGGTCTTTCTGACAGATCTCAACTGTGCTGAGGTCCTGCTAATGATACTGTGTGACTACATTGCAAGCATGTTTAGGGTCTTGACTGTGCCTTAATGGAGATGACAGCCTTTAACTAAGCTAAGTAGTACTTATGTAAACAAATGTTCTGCCTAGGTCTTAGCTGAGGTTACTACACCTGACTTGGGTCTTTCTCTCAGTAGGGCTTACCTGGGCTCTGACAAGACTTAACCTGGTCTCAGTTATTAGCTGGGCTCTAAGGAAAATCTAACATTTAACTACACTGAAGCTCTGCCTAGTAATTATACCACAGCCAAACCAATGCTTTGCTTCAGTCTAAAGTGAGTTCAATAACACTATGTGATTTCTATGAATTTCATGTGACATAATTCAGTTAAAATGGAAATTAAATAGTCTTAGACTTTGATGAGAACTTATCTAGGCTCTGACTTGGACTAAACAAATTTTAGGTCCTGCCTATGTCATAACTGACATCTAATTATATTTAAACTAGGCTTAAATATCAACTAGGTCACTAATTGACACTTGAACTAAACTACATTTATGAATTTGTAACTCTCTAATTACACCATGAATAACAATTGGTCTACTCCCGGGGTGAGGGTTTTTTCTGGGCTCCTGCTAAACCTAATTAGTCTTATATACTCAAAAGAGCTTCTGTCCATTCTAACTAAACCTGAACTACTTGGCTTTTAATAGAATCTAAAATAGAATTAGATCTTGAGAAGATCTGAACTAGGCTCTAACTAGAACTAAAAGAAACCTTTGCACTCGCTAGGTCCTAAATGTGCTCTAACCAACTTTTAACTAGTCTTAGTCCCTGCCAAGACAAAAGTTAGACTTAATTATATCTGAGTAGGGCTGAAGCACAAGCTATGTCTTAACTAAGATATTTATATACCTGAACCAATCTTACTTTCCACATGGAGTTTAACTAGTCTCTTTATATTCTCAAATAAAGCTTAGACCCAGGGCAGGGTTTAACTGTAATTTATAACCTAAGCTAGCCTTAGGTACTAGCTGGACATCCTTTGGGCTCTTGTGAATAATATTTACACAAGCCTAGGCCCTGCCTAGACTTCAAGTAGATTTTATTATATACTAACTAGTCTAAGGACTTTGGTGACTCTTAACCACATCTAAAACACCTAAACAATGTTTATATCCTTGCTAGGGCTTAGGTACTCTGTACTTGAGACTTAATTAATCTTAGGCCCTAAGTAGGGTTTACATGGACTCATTTGAGTTTAGCTACCTTTGAAGCCGGGCTAGAAGTAATGAGGCTCTTACTATACTCAACATAGTAAACCCAATAGTCTTAGATTCTAATTAGAGTTTAACCAAGCTAAGACATTGCAAGGATTTGTCGCTACTGTGAGTAGAACTCGGATTGGACTCTGATGAGGTCTCAACTGGACTCTGAATGACACTAAAATGGACTTAGATTTATTAGCTAGGGCTTAACTCACCATTCTGAATTAGGCATAAGTCTTGACTAGTGTTTAACAAAAAATCTTACTAACAACAATGATTAGCTTTGATAAGTATTGATAAGTATTATCAAATACTTTGATAAGTATTATTAAATAACCTAAGCTTGGTTAAGATGTAATCAAGTCTAATTGAATTCTAGGGGCTACTAAAGTATTAGAGTCCATTTAAGGCCAAGGTGATGCACAAGCCTAGTTTAGGGCTAGCCAGAGCCCTGTTAAGTCTTAAGACTAGTTAAGGTCTGCAAAGAACATCCGAGCTTAACTTGATATAATAAAGTCAGTGGCCAGAGTGGCAGCTTGAGCCTAAGATTGCTTTGTGCTCTCAGAGAAGACCTGATTTGGGTTTCTACAGAAAATGGCTCACGAACAGCCTGAGACTTAGCTCCAGGAGGTACAATGCACTTCTCTGGCCCCTGCATACATGTTCACATGCCTACACACACACACACACACACACACACACACACACACACACACACACTGAAAAATAAAATAAGTACTATCAAAACTATGCTAGTAGTATCAAAACTACCCCCACCTACACCTTAAATACAGTCTATAATATTTTAATCAACTTGTGTCTTAGCCAAATCTCAACTAAGCTATGACCATGCTTATGAATTTGCTCAGAATTAACTAATAGCAGTCAGAGACTTGTTACCTTATACTATATTACTAGGGCAAGGTCTTAATAGGACAGTTAGCAGGTACTGCCTAAGGCTTCCCTGGTATTGGCACCGAATAGATCTAAATTATTCTTAAAACCTAAACCGAAACTCTAAGAATTACTTTTTTCGGGTTTTGTTTGGTTTTTGAGACAGAGTTTTACTATGTAGCTCAGAGTGAGCAAGAATTCACTATGTAGATATGCTTGCTCTGCTTCTGCCACTGCTCAACCTCCTGAGTGCTGAGATTAAAGCCGTATGCCACCACTGTGCCTTTTGTTATTTTTTGTTTTGTTTTGCAGGAGCAGGGGGTATCAGAATTTCTCTATATAGCCCTGGCTGGACTAGAATGCACTATGTAGACTAGGCTCAAAAACTCACACACAAAAAACTGCCTGCCTTTGCCTCCTGCATGCTCAGATTGAAGGCACATGCCAGTGCTCTGGCTCAGGATTTTTGTTTGTTTGTTCCTTTGTTTTGAAGAAAGAGTTTCATTATGTAGCCCTTTTCTGGACTAGAACTCACTACTTATACCAGACTCAAACTCAAATCTATCTGTCTCTGCCCCTGCCCAGAGTGCTGAGATGAAAGGCATCTGCCACCCTCCCTGTGCCCCCCTTTTTTTGTGGTACTGAAGATGGACCTCAGAGTCTCATATACATGAGGCAAGGAACTGACTACTAAAGGAACTTCTCTCTTTTTCAAAAACAGGATCATGCTATGTCACCCTGGCTGCCTAGCACTTGCTATATATCCTAGACAGGACTCAAACTCCAACATTCTGGCCCAGTCAGCCTCCCAGGGACTGGAATTGCAGAAGTATGTGAAACCATGCCTGGCTAAACAGTTTTTAAGTAAATATAGATCTTTAATACAGATTAATAATACTTAAATATATTTGATTTGTGCTTGGGTTCCAGTTTCACCCTTTGATCTTTTAAAATCTTAACTATATTTTATAACCCATTTAGAACTAAACTGAATGACTAAACTTTAAACTGTGATGCCTATACCATAAGTACAGTTTGACTTTATTCTTAAGTAGGCTAAATATCCCCAATTAGGCTTAAGTACTTTAAGTTCCCAAGTCTGAGCACTTTCCTTAGTTCAAGTCTTTGACTACCTTGCAATCACTTTTCATTAAGATTAAATTCAGCTCCATAGTCCTTCTAGCCCCTTTCAAACTCCCACTATATTTATCTGCAAGTCTACAGTTTCAGGCTGCTCTCTAATTCACAGAAAAGCCAAGATATAACCCCCATCTTACCCTACTGCCGCAGGAAAGAAGACTGTGTCCAGCTCCACTGCACCCAGCCATGTTTGTAGTGCAACACAGGAAGCAGTTATAGCTGTGCTATCTCTCAAGAAAGCAAGGGATAGGGTTCTTTTTGTGACACTCAACCTGGAAGTATAATTTTTTGTCCTGTCCAGTCACATGATCTGTACTTTCTCAAAGACACTCACACTTTGAAATAACTTTGTAACAGATATGGAAGGAAGTGTTCCCACGAACGCAAGCCTTAGCTAGGGCTTGGATTGCAATTCATAGTTAAGAAGAAAGATAACTGATAGAGCAGAATTGCAGGAAAGGGGTTTCTGTACTTTTCACAAGGCTAAGCTCTAGGATTTGTAGACCCTACCAAGCCTGTGAAATTAGCATATCAGTCCCACTGTAAGGAAGTGGGCTGTCTGATGTGTACAGCCTTGGCTTATTATAGGATATTGAAGTTTTCTGTTGATCTCGAAGGAAAAAAATGATAAAAACCAGACCAGAGCATGAGCAGTCATCCATATCTAATGGTTTCATGGATTCTTAGTGATAAAAGACTGATAATTTATTCCAAATCTCCACTGTACTATTTGGTTTAGAAGTGTTTTTATATATTTACTTTTTAGGTAAACACATGTTTTCTTTCATTAATCTCTTCAACTGTTGACCGATTTATTGGACTTTACCACAGAGCAGTATGAGATGTGTATAGTGCAAGGAATTTATGAAGCCTGCAAAATGGGATGCAACAGGACAAAAGAGCTGAGTTTTTTCCTAATCCTTATCACAATCCAGCTCAGTTTGTTTGCATTCATTCTCTGTGACCCTAACAAACAAACACCTTCCAGAAACCACAGACTCCCATTAAGATGACATAGTGAAGTCTCAGAGACAACATTTCAGAGCTCCTCCGCCCTCTGTCTCTTTTTTTTCTTTCTGCAATGTTCACATTTCAGGTTCAGCCAGATGGATAAGTACCAAGGACTCTGGGTTCTCTGCACTGTTTGACCATTAAAATGTCTGTACATTTTTTTCTACATCTTTTCTTCTATGTGGGTTGACAAAGCCTCTGGATATATTGGTTTGGTTTTATGTTTTGTTTTGGGGTTTTTTTGGTTTTTGTTTTTGTTAGTTTATTTAGGTTTTTCAAGACAGGTTTCTCTGTGTGAATCTGGCTGTCTTGGAACTCACTCTATAGACCAGCTGGCCTTAAACTCAGAGATAAATCTACCTCTGCTTCCCAAGTGTTTTTTTTTTTTCAGTTTTTGAGACAATGTCTCATGTCCAAGCTGCCTTCAAATTTACTATGTAGCAGAAGATACTCTTGAACTCTACATTTTTCTGGACAGCCTGATTTTTTATGATTATAGGAGTATACCATCATTCCCAGCTATAGAATATTATTTTCTTAATCACAACAACCTGTCACCAATCCTCAGTATCTACCCCCACACTTACTCATATGACATCATCACATTCTAATACATTGTTGTCTTTGTTTTTTGAGGTTCTGGGGTTTAAACCCAAAGCCCCAGAAACTTAGGATAACACTCTATCTCTGGACTATATTTATAGGCACACAGTTCTCTTTCACTTCCTTCTGCCTCAGCACTAGATTTATTTTTTATTATTTTTAAAAATGAATATAGAAAGTGATGGGTTCCCTTATGCAGTGTTTATGGATGATTCTTGTTGATTGGCTTGCCCCACTCTCCTCCTCCAACCCTTTGTTCCTCTCCTGGTGACTTCTTTCCTCCCTCAACTGCCCCTCTTCTGCTCTCGTACACTTTCTTACCCCTTTGTTTTCTGTCTAAACAGACATTCCTCAAACTCCATCCTACTGCTTATTATTCCATTCATGCTTTCCTTTTATTTTATTCATTCCTCTGCACAGTTTTTCATTTCACCAAGGATCTGAAGTAGTTACCATGTCATATTACACCCTTTTCCATAAACATCTTATCCAGCTCTGGGGTCTCAACTACCATCTCTATGCATGAAACTCTCAAACTGCATCTCTGACTCAACTCAGCTGTCTCCTCTACCTACATACTTCAACTATATGCCCAATCACCTGCTGAACACTGTCTAGAGTGTCAGCTTACATGAGCAACTCATCCTGTTTTTTCCCCAAGTTATTCCAAGTTTTTGAGCTGAAATTCCAATGTTCTGGGAATGCTCTCTAAATCTCAGTTCACCCTGGACAGTAGGTCATCATAACTAAAGTGAACTCATTTGTATCAGTGTGAAATTCAGTCTTCCAATCTCCAGATTCCCCTTCCCCATCATTTTTAACAGAGGTATTACCTTTCTGAATAAACCTCAGCTCTTCATCGTCCACTTCTTCCTACTACTGACTGTCAAATATCATCAGTTCTATCTCCAAATATTACTTTCACATCTTCTTTTGAGCCCCAATTGTCACCTGTAGAGTCAAAAAGGAACTCGTACTCAGTCCTTCTGCCTCTGGTCCCTTGATTTCCTCACTCTCATTTGTTTGGCCAATTTCCATAAGTTAAAGAGTGAGCCTTCTGATACACTAATCTGGTCCTGATGCAGAGGTGGTCCCCACTTCATTGATATGGGTGTCATGTAGATGCAACCCCAAGAATAACATTAAAGTAAGTTTCTCAAGCCTTTGAGCCAATGACTATGTGACAGGAAATATCATTAAGACTGACTTAATGTACCAAATAAATTATCTCTGCTGCTAGCAAAATGGGAGTGGGGATATAATACCTCAAAGAAGCCAGGAATTCTGAGTTTGTCCGGTACAGCTTGCCATCTTCTTATCGCATCTTCAAAGTCATAGAGGACAGCCTCAGTCAAGGCAAGTTGAGTGGCAAATGCCAAGGAACTCTGAGTTGTGCAGAGCAGTTATATATGAGCCTTTGATTTTCATCTGAAACAAATTCAACTGAATGTTACATTCTGCAGAAACAACAATAACCAGAAAAAATGCACTCACTCCCTTCTGTTGCTGTAGCATTTCTTGCTAATAATTCCTGTTGCAAGCCCATTCAAGAAGCCAAGAATTTACTTGAGGGCCACTGTTATCTATTATAGGAAGTATCTCATTTAGATAAAGGAGAGCAGCTCCAAATGTAATATAAAAAAGAAACTTTCTATCTCCTCCCAGACACTGGAAAGAATTGAGCTGTTTGTTAAGGAACTCATCTTGAAATTAGAAGACTGACTTCCACAGAGACCTGAGAAAAAGATGGTTACCAGCATAACTATCTCCCCAGAAATTAGTTAGCAACTGCCTGTATAAGAGTGGGAATTTTTCATCATGTTCATTACATCTAGATAATTAGGAGTTCCACCTCTTCCCTCCCGAAGGCTCCCCTATCTGCTATCCTGCTGTACTTTCCCTCTTGGCATGTTTCTTTTTCCCCCTGTCCTAGGCTTTTCTCTTAAATCACTCTATTTAGTCCTTACTTCTCAAACAATTCTCCCTTTACTTTTAGATAACTTCCTCACAGACAGAAACACAGCTCTACGCACACATCACAAATAAACATGGACCCTTTCAATGTTTGTTTGTTTGGGTGCTGTGCATGAAGCCCCAGGGCCTTCTTGCACATGCACATGCTCTACCACTCAGCTACCCTCCTGGCCCTCTTTATTAATTTAATGCCAGTAAGGCTCTTCTAAACAGGAGGGTATAGAAGACATCCCAGCCTAAAGAAACTTAGACTCTCATTATGGAAATCAACCAAGCACAACGAGGAACAAAAATAGCACACTCATTTGTTCTCTGCAGTTGTTACAAGAACTTGGAGGATGCAGACATCAGCACTCCCTGGAATGTTTCTGAAATGTTCACATCTTTCAAGAGGCCATTCATGTGCCACACAAGGGCAGGAATACTGAAAATTAAACAAAATGAACTTGGAGCTGAAGAATCGGTCTTCCATCAGTCCATACCACACTTCTATCCTCTATACATTGGGCTCAAAGCATTCAACCGCTTGTTTCACAATAGGTCCCCTGCTGCCAATCCCCTTCCCAGAGCAAACTACCCTTAACTTCCTGCCCCAACACCTCTACTTCTAACTGTGAATAAACTTCAGTCTCTTCCTCAGAAACCAACAGCTCCAGAAAAGCAAACACTAACAAGAAAAAGACAAACACAGAAAATCGGTGTTCAAGCGGACATTTATTATGTGCTAGACATAATGTCTGTTCTCATTGCTACTGAAAAGACTTTAACTGTCAATTTGAAAGACTTTACTATGTGCCAGGCAACCAGGCAGGAGCTTAGGAAGTTTCACACATAGTCTCACACAACAACTCTGAAACAATTACACAGATAAAGAGACTGAGACAGGAAATTTAAAAGAATGTTTCAAACACATACTGTTAAAAAGGGGCAAAATCAGAGTTTAACTTCAGGTCTGTCTCACTCAAAGCTACACACTAGAGACAGTGTAGTATAGTGGTTATCATATGGCCAGAAAACAAGTATATTTTTGATGTGGTAGGCCACATTTTCTCTTGTAACACTCACCTCTGCCATACCTAAAAGAAATTTTAAGTAACATGTAATGAAATGAACATAGCTTTATTTCTGCAAGCTTTACTTTAAAAAAGAAGTAATCATAACAGGCTAGATTTGGTCCAGAGGCTCTTATATTCAGATTGCCTATATGAGTATTGATGGTGTGATGAGGTTAGCATTGATTTAAAGACCCAGTTATTACCACTTAGACAAGCCACATGTTTCTGTCACAATTTCTTCAATCAGTATGACTAAAACAATGTGTCCTCCAGTTAAAGCCAATCACTGGGGCTGGAGAATTAAGTAACTAGCAGAGCATTATCCTAGCGTCCAACAGTCCTGCAAGGGAAAAGAGAAGGGTTAGGGAAAGCCCACCATAAGGCTTGTTCCTAGAAGAAAAGAAAAGGACGCAGATTAGGATACATTCTTTTCTCTTTAAATATCAGCTCACCAAGGCCCTAGTGGGCCCCACAGTCAGCAGAAATGATCACTCCCATGGAATTCCACATAATTTGATTCTCCTTTCAGCTGCAGAAACAATGGGCTTTTGTGAGTTTATCTTTCTGTTTCAATCATTAGTTAGAAAGTGTCATGGCTTCCTTGTAACTCTGTCCCTCCCCAGGAATCCTATCTTGGGAGACAAGAATTTGACTGATGAAATGTCAGGATTCTACCTCGGGAATTAGGTTCTGACAGCATGAATCATATAGGTTCCAGGTGATGTAGGTTCTTGATAAAGGCTGCTTGCTGAAGGGAAGTGTTTTAGGTATATCCTAGACAGAAAGTTTTTTACTCAGAGCTGAGGACTAGAATCAAGGCCTTGTGCATACAAAGAACTCTACTCCTGAGCCACACCCCAAAACTAGAAAGTGACTACCTATATGTACCAGAGAAGGGGAATATGACTGACTGAAAAGGTAGAGAAGTGAATAGGATGGCTGGAAAGACAGAACAGCAAAGGTCATACTGTCCCTGGGTTGAATTAAACACACAGGAGCCACAGTCTATTGCTGTCTTATGACTCTGAAAAGATGACCCAGTAAAAGGGGCCATGCAAGTTGCTTATTTGGTTAAGCAGGAATACTTAGATTTGTTTTTAAAAAGTAAGGGGAGGGGGACTCTTAAAAGAGGAAAGGGTTCCAAGAGACATATGCCTTCAAATTTTTACTTTGAGTGAAAAACCTACTCATGTAGTCCTTCATCCCAGCAGCCCTGAGATACCTGTCAAGCTATTCTTTCTGTTGGCCTGATTTCCCAGTTTCTCATAACGATATTTTTTCCTCTGTTCTCTATCAAGTTACCCTCCATCCTCTATGCTGCATCTTGCATAACAATCCAGTTTTCCATTTCAGAATTCAATTATTGGAGGGTTTTCATAGGATCTGACTACAATAAAGAGTGTGCTGACTCCAACGGGATGTGATTTTCCAATACAATAGCACTCTTGTATCTCACCATCTTTTCTTTCTTTTGCCACCACCAACCAAACTCCTTTCCAGAATTCAAAGCCAATAATTAGCATAACAGGACACATCCACAGAATGTACAGAGGGACTGGTAATGGAAGCCAACATGATGCATACAAATGATGTCTAAGCATGACTTGGTTAAATCATACATCTAATCACCTCGATATTATTACATATAGGAAGCAACAATTTTCTTTCTTTCTCACAATAACAATAGTGATGAGAATAGTTACCCTTTATTGGCTAAAGGGGACATTTAATCCTCATAATAATTCATAATAAAAATACTTGTTTCTTAGTTGCCTAGCAACGGAGTTAACTCTCTTAATACAATGACACTAAGTGTTGCTTTATAATCCTCATGTTGCAGTTAGGGAGACTGAGGGCCAGAAACTTTAAGTAATGCCCAAGGCCATTCTGCAAAGAGACTGTTATTTGAACATCAGGTCTCTCCGTCTGATTATAAAGCAAAAACTATGCCCCTTACTTTGCAACATTATCATTAAAAGCATCCTTTAGGCAGGCAGCTCCTATCATTCTGCCATGTGATCAAAGATGCATCCATCTGTCCAACGTTGAGAACAGTGTAAAGTACTTCCCACCATGATCTGTGTGATTGCCCTAAAAGTTCTGTGAGAAAGGCAACACTGTTACACAGAAGTAGACTCAAACCCAAGGACTTGTCTGTTAGTTCTACTACAAATTAGAGGTCATGTCACTAAAAGTTCAATATAGATGCCCCTCCACTTAGGATACGTTGCCCAGATAAATCCATGGCCATTTCCAAGTGTAAGTCAAAGCTGCATTTACTACAGCTAACCTATAGGTCCTCCTAGCTTAATGACATAGAATAATGGAGAGCATCCATGACTTCCAGTTGTGACCATGGGACTACTACTTAGCTTCATAAGAGTTTCAACCACACAGGACTCTCCAAGAAAAATAGAAATTTAAAATCCAAAATATGCTAGTGAATGTGTAGAGCCTTCACACTATCCTAAAGGTAAAAATTTATGAATTATACATTAAGCTTTGTGGAGTTTTTGTTGATATGAGGCCTTAGTCAGTAGGCCAGGGTAGCCTCAACCTCATAAGTAGCCCAGGCTAGCCTTTGAACTCATCATAGCAATCATCCTGCTTCAATCTCCTGAGTGTTGTGATTAGAGAGTAAATCATCAATCACACCTAGCTTGGAGAGTTATAAATTGGGAACTATCAATGCATTTATGAAAGAGCATTATTTTTTACTTTTGCATTTAACTAGGCATCCTGATTTGCATCTGTTCAGCTTGGTAAATGTAATGATGAGTGCTGCCTTACTACTGAGAATTACCTGACCTATGGTACAGACATGTTATTGCTCTAAAAGCTAACAACCTTTAACATGCCAAAATGCCTCTGGTCCTGGGAGAGAGGCAGAAATGGGGCTCGAATGGAGCCTGTCAGCACTAGACCCCCCTTTCATCCTCCCAGCACTGTGCTGGGTACTAAAGTCCTTCAAGAACAACAAGCCATCTAAGACATGCCACTAGGATCAGTTATAACTTTGGTTCTCATCAGATTCCCAGCCCCCTGCTAGGTTTGTGGTATTCCTTTGTGCGCGGGTTTACAGTTCTCTGCTTTGGTATGTTTCCTCTTCAAAGCATTTTTTTCTCTTCTGGCTCCCAGAGTTAAGCTAGTAGGGCTGTAATTCCCAGGGGACCTGACCCTGACCATGTGCCCTATATGAATTGGTGCATGGCTTTACTCAGCTATGAGGCTCTCCTTTTCCCTGGCTTTCATGTGCTGTGTTACCCGCTTCCTCCCTGCTGAGAAACGTTCCAATATAGGTCCCCATTTCCTTTCAGAAGGCCCTTCCAGAGAAAGAATCTATCCCCACCACCCTCTGCTTGCCATCACATGTCTAGAAGAAACCAGTGTATAGGATGTAATCCAGCTGTTAAAATTCCTTTCAAAGCCAGTCTATCATACCCAACACAAGAGAATTAGAGTATGTGACAGAATGCCATTGAGCTAATACTGACCACTATGTGTAATTCTTTTCAAAAAATGTACTTAAAATATGTTTGGAGATAGTTTTCAGCCTTTATCCCCACTTTCCTTCATTTAATTCACATTAGTGGTGCTCAGGTATAAGTTGACATGGAAGTATGTTTTCCCATTGATGTTTCTGGTGAGCCTGCATCTGTTTTTTTCCTTTAAATTGGCAGCCCAAATCCAGGATCAAGTATGCATGTTAATGGTAACAACAGAGCCAGCTTTGTATAAAATATCTCAGCAATGATGAAATATAAAAGCACCTCCTTTTTGCATAAAATTAACCAAGAACTTGTGATATAGCTGAATAAATACAAAAATGTCCTTAAAAAGAAACTACATGTACAATGTAAGGGCTACTTCCATGCCTGCTGACTTGTTCTGTCTCACAATTTGGCTCACTTCTCAAAAGTCCACTAAACCCAGGTCCTCTGCTCTACAAGGAAATTCTCCTACACTTTCCATTGCCTCTTTAGATGGAGGAAACTAAATACCCAGAGAAGTCTGTCCCTAGCTTTTTTTTCTTCGATGAGCACTTGCTACAGCATGGTGCACAGTAGGCACTGAAATGTTAGTTAAGGCTATTACTATTATTTCACTTCTCTAAGTCTCAATTTATCTGTAATGGGCTGTAATAATAGTACCAAGTCCCTAGATATGTTATAGTAGGCTTGCCTCCACTTTCAATGGGCGTACATCCTCACAAGGCTGCTATACACTGCAAATCTCTTGTATTTGGAACTTCTGTACACCCTAGTTTAGCAACTCCATCCATTGTAGAGAATCATTGTTTCCCCTTCATGCTCCTGAGGCTGACTTGGAACAGTGCTACTACCACTGCCCATTATCACCAGGGAGGATCAGATGCCTAGCCCAAGAAAAAGCTCAGAGCTATATTTCATTTTATTTTATCTTTTATTTACTCTGGTTCATTGAGGATGTGTCTCACTCTTTGCTCCTAGCTGGCATGGAAGCCTCTATCCCAATGGTTCCTAACCTTCCTAATGCTGTGACCTTTTAATACAGTTAGTTCATCATGTTGTAGTGACCCCCAACCATAAACTACTTTAATTGCTACTTCTTAGCTATAATTTTGCTACTGTTATTAGTCATAGTGTAAATATCTGATATGCAGGATGTCTGCAGTGGGACCACTGTGAAAGGGTTGTTTGATCCCCAAAGGGGTTATGACCCACAGATGGAGAACTAGTTCACTAATATAACCAAGGCTGGCCTCAAATGCATAGCAACAAAATTTTAAATTTTAAATACAATTTATATGGAGTGCATGTTGCTTTTGTAGCATAAGAAGTCCAAGCATCATGAATCAGGAACTCTCTGTACATATAAAGAGCTCTTAAAAGTACCCAAAACACAGGGTGCATATTTTGTCTCTGACTATTATGACTACTGATACAGAAATGCCTTGAGGGACTACAAAATTAGATGAAAAGAGAAATGTTGTCTGCATTTCAGAGGACTTGGCAGGGTCATAGGCTGTATGAGTTATGTGCTTGAGTGACCAAAGTGAAAAGCCTTCTGAACAGCTGATCATTTGAGTCAGAATTTTAGCAGAGAGAAGAGGGGTAAATTGTCTCATATTGTAAAATGCCATAAATGCCACAAAGCATGCTGAGATACTGAGATAGAAATGGCATATGTGAAAGTGTTCCTCCTCTTGGCAGCAAAGCTCTACACAGAACAAGTACAGCATGGGTACCAGCCAGAAGAAGAAAAGTGATCAGGGTTTAAGGAGGAATGACAAATCACTTGTGGCTGGAGAAATCAAGGAAGGCTTCCAGAAGGAAGTGTCACATTCTGATTTTATGATTTTCTCCAGCTTTTTCTTAGTGCTTTGATGCCTTCTGATTTTTTCTGCTTCTGAATATCCTATGCTGTTTCCTTTTCATACTGCATAAATCTTCCCCCTTTTTAATGGATGTCCTAACTTCCTATGACAAAGCTGTGAGAATTTCTGGAAGTCATTATATGGATCCACACTGAATGAGGGTCATTTATTTTATCCCTTTCTCTTACAGGAGAGAAAATATGCAGGAGCTTTTTTCTAACCTTTACTTGGCAAAATTATCACTTAATTTGGAAAGGGGGTGGCCTCAATGATCTATAAGAGCCAACCATCTGGGGATCTCGCCTGTCTACACTCTGTGTCCACTTCTGCAAGACATCTTAGCACACAGGTGTTCATGTTGTTAATAGTCTCATTAATTAGTCTCTTGCAGGCTGGAAACTCTCCCAGGTCATCCTCCTCCCACAAACACTAGTCAGCACTGGGCTGGAGTGGGTATGAATACTTGATGGAAGTCCCATATGCAAATCAAATTCTGTTGTCCTGTGGGGTCAGCAGATAAATGAGTTATTAAAGCCAACTGACTATTTAGACAGCTGTAGATACAAAAGTCATATATGAACGTCTTCGGTGTTAGAGAGATGGTTTTCCCTTCATAAATGAAGTCAGAATTCTACTAAGAAAAAAGCCAAGAAACTTTGCAGTTTTCTGAGCAAGGGAGATACTCTTGCCAATCCAACTTTGCATTATTTCTGCCAAGAAGTACCCTTGCAAGGGGGAAAAAGTGACCACATCATTTCACTTGAAACAGCAGTTCTCAACCTGGTGGTAGTGACCCCTTTGGGGACAAATGACCCTTTCCCAAAAGTCTCCTAAGACAATTGGCAAACACAGATATTTACATTGAAATTCAGAACAGTAGCAAAATTAGAGTTATGAAGTAACAACAAATATAGTTTTATGGTTGGTGAGGGTCACCACAACAATAGGAACTGTATTAAAGGGCTGCACTGTTAGGAAGGTTGAGAAGCATTGGCTTAAAGCACAGCCTCGGGGCTGCCGAGTAGGTGAAGCACTGGTCATGCAAGCCTGAGCGCCTGGGTTTGCTCTCCAGAACCCATGTGAAGGTACACGGAGACAACTGATAACACAAGGTTGTCCTCTGACTATCACATGCGTGCTGGTCAAATTAAATTTTAAAAGGAAGAAAACTTAAGCTAGGCATGATGGCTTATAATTGTAGTCCCAACATGGGAGAAGCAGAGGCAGGGAAGGTTACCATGGAGAGTGGTTTGAGCTCCAGAGTGAGAACCTATCTCAAAACTGTAAGAGAACAAAAGGAGCTTAATGTTGAAGAGGGCAAACCAAGACTTTCTACGAGTTCTGTGTAGTATGTCAGACACATGTCTACTAAACTGCAACCACTGCCTGAAATTGTTGGGGAAGAAAGCATTCCAAAGGAGCAGGAGGACAATGCCAGTGAGGGACAAAACATGTGAAGAAGAGATGTGCAGTTTGGAAAGATGGATCGCGTGCAAATCTGGCACCAAGCTAACTGAGGTGGCTCAGATCTTTGGTACCTTTTCTATGTCCTTAGGTAGGCCTCTCTGTTTTCCCTTTTTCTACATGCTACTCAGAGGCCTGATCATCTTTGGGCTTTACTAACAGGCAGGTTCCTTAACTGGCTAATAGTATATGCTAACTAGAAACTGTTGACACTGTTTAAATGCTTCATACACTGTCACTACAGATATATATATGTACATATATATATATATAGTCATTTCAATCAGTGTGGCAAGGTCTTCTACAAGCAAGATGTGAAGAAATTCATCTTTCTGTGTTTCTCAGACCATATTACCCACTCATTGTCAGAGAACACACTGTTTGTGAACTTAGTTTAAGGAGTCAGCCAGACAAGGGTACCTATGTGTTCCGGCTCTACCTCCAACCAACAAATGTACCCTAGCACCATTGTCATCATCTGTAAAATGAGTATTATATCAATATTCGCAGTTACTGTGAACAGATACATGTGAAAATTCTCAGTATCTTACACTTGAAAGACCCCGGCATTTGGTAATATTCCTATGCTAAGAGTTGTTCCTAGTTGTGATTGCTAGGAGAATTACCTTAACTACCTGGCATAGGTTCCTTCATATTGTAAGGAATAATGACTTTGGAAAGAAGGTTCAGTGATGGATCTGGCAACACAGATATTTACTCGATTTTTTTTTTTTTAGTATATTCTTAAGTTCATAGCAGCTGTGGCTGTCTGTGTAAGACATGCACAAAATTAAGCCAGTGGAACATTCCATCATAAATGCAGGAGGAAATCATATTTCCTCACCACTAGCTGAGGAACTGTTGGCAGTTGGAAAGGGGAGAGTCAGGTTTCTTCAGTAGTTTGGCTCCTGATGAGATACCCATGTTCTACATGGTAATGGAAATGACCTCAAAACCATGGACATTCTATATGCAGCATGAACATGAAGAGGGAGGAGAATTTATGGAGGAGTAGCAGAGAATAAATAAAAACAAAATATATTATGTGTATATATAAAATTGTCAAAGAATAAATGAGAATATTTTAAGATGCGTATTTAGCATCAACCTATGTCAGGCATTTTGCAAAATATTGGGAATCTAATGAAGAAGAAAGTATGTTCTTAATCTAACAAGCTATTCAGAAGTTCCTGTGTTCCTTAAACTTCATTTTGCTTTGTTTTATTGGATTTTGTTTATTTATTTTCATGTTCTGGAGCAGAAGAGTTGGAAACGAACTGTACCATTTTCCCCAATTCTCACACATGACAAGTTTTAAAAAGTCACAAAACACTTTCAGAATGGCAGAGTCTGGACTTCTGAAAATCTCTTACAAAATGGGCACCAAGTCCTTGAGAATTTAATTAAAATCAACTTTTCAAAACTCTAAAGATGAATCAAATGCTTCTAACAATCAGAGATGAACTTATCGAGGTAAACCAGCTGGATATCAGGAAGAATAGCAAGTTTTGCAACATTTTAATGTATCATATTCCCATCTTTCTTTACACAGCCCACAGCAACAGTGAAAGCCAAAATCCCTGTTGTCACAGTATCTGTGGAAAGTCAGCACCTGGCATCCACTTTAGTGAGCAGAATGATTGCAGATCACTCTAAATAAACCTATCCCTAGGGAACTGTCAGTATGTGACTGTCAGGGAACTCTCCAAAGAGGAAAGTGTCAGTCACAGCCCTTGTCTTCCTACACCAACAGCCTTTTTCCATGGACATTTTAGAAAGCATAAGCAACAGTTGTTTAATATGTAGGCTGCCTGAGGCAGACCATAATAATTGGGAACAATAATAGAATCAACAACAAAAGCAATCTGATCCCAATAATTTATAAAAAGGATCACACACACACACACACACACACACACACAACGGAAGGTATCCCAGGAATGTGAAAGTAATTCAACATAAAATCAATCAATGTAATGCAGCAGTGGAAGGAAGAGTAAAACCATAAGATCATGTTGATAGACACAGAAAAAGTACTTGATAACATCCAACAATCTTCCATGATTAGAATGTGTGAGAAGTTGAACTATAAGAGAACCAGATAAAAGCTAGCTATGGAAAACAAAGACTTTTTGCCCTAAGATCTTAATTAAGACAAATATGTTCACTCTCACTACTTCATCACTTTACTAGACATAGTCATGAGTTCAGTTAGTTAAGAACAAGCCAGCATCCAATTCAGAAAAGAAGAATCAAAACTCTATTCAGCAAAGACATAATCTGGTATAGAGAAAATCCTTGGGAATAAACAACTATTAGTTCTAATAAGTGAGATGGGTAGGACTGCAACTTATAATATCAACATGCAAAATCAATAAGTAATAACTTTGGAGGAGACATGGCTTTGAGCTGAGCTCGGAGACTAGGCTTCAACAGACCTGACCAAAACAAAATTGTCAAATTACCCTGACTGTCATATAATCAAACCAACACTTTAAGAGTCCAGATAATACTCAAAGTAGTTAAGTAGATGTTTCTGGAAAACAGGAGATTCAGTCTACCTGAGTCTACATCATAAGGAAGTTCTCTCTACTTTGATATGTACCAAAAAAGGTACAAGAAGTAACTTGATGTTAACAATTAGCTTTTTTCTTTTTATTTTCTTCTCCCTCCTTTACATAACCCATTGTTCTGTTACTGTCTACTGGGAGCCTTTCATTTCATTTTGTAGAATATATGTTGTCCCAATTTATGAATCATGACTTAAACCTCATTGGTATTTTAACTAAATCCAAATTTGTTAAAATTTTATCTCTTGATAGTTCCTATGCAATATCACCAAACAATCTAAAATTAAATTCGAAATAAAGTATCATCAAAATTAATAACATGCTAACTAACAGAATTAAAGAATTAAATGTAAGACCTGTAAACTGAAAACTATAAGACATTATTGGAAGAAAATAAAAACCAAATAAGTGGAGATTCCATACTGATTAACTTAAAATTTAAGTAATGTTCAAAATTATAAAACTAATAAAATATCAGAGCCAGGAATTGAACCAATATAATTTATAGACTACTGTAGTCTAAACTACTCCTGGCTGCACTTTACACTCATCTCTGGGTTTTACTGACAGGATGGTCTCTTAATTGGCTATACAATATCCTAACTGTAAACTCTTAACAGTATTCACATAGTCCACTTCTTAAATATGTGAGTAAAACTTTAATGCTTCTCCCACAGCAGTATGTGATGTGGACATTTTAATCAGTATGGCAAGGTCTACAAGCTAGATGTAAAGAAATCCATTTTTATGTTTCTCAGACCATACTACCCAAGGATTGTCAAAGAAAACAGTGAGATTAGTCCATAAAATTAGCCAGGCTAGGGTTTCATCTCTGCTCTACCTTCTATCAACAAATATACCTTGGTGTCATTGGCACCATCTATAAAATGAATATGATACCAGTATTCTGTTCTATAAAATGTTATAAAAACATGCAAACATGCATGCCTGTGTGTACATACACAATACTGCTTATGTTTCCCCATTGCTCTTAATACTAGTCTGCCATATTTATGTTTCAAGATTAGATCATTTAATATGATTTTCAACTCCTCCCTACCTGGTCTCATCTCTTGTCATTTACAGCATCATGGTACAAGCTACAGCCATACCAAGACTGCTTCCAAGATGAAGCATGCTCTTGTTCACCTCTCTCTATGCCTTCAGTTATGTTATCCTCACTGCTTTTGTTGTTTCCTCCTATTCCCTCTCTGCTCCTGTATCTAGCCATCTTTTACACATCCTTTAATACTCCACTCACGTTAGTGCTATACCCAGGAAGCTCATTTGTGTCCCCTTTAATACCTTATTCTTACCTCTTCCAGTTCCTTACTTCAAAATTGTAAAACTGTCTTGGGGGGTGGGGTCCTCCCATGCACATTTATATTGTTGTCCATCAGAAAGCATTCCCTGCTTTCCTCCTCGGCTGCCTGAGGTTAGCCACCATCATTAATGACATGGTAATTGTCAAGACTAGAAAAATTATGACCAGCCATCTACCTCAGAAGAAACAAAGGTCATACATGCCCTTCACTCTGGGAAGGAAACAGCACTGAAGACAGAAATTTGGCTACAGTTAGCCAAAATACATAAGGCCATACCAGATGCCATTGTTGCATTTGGATTCAGAACCCATTATGGTGGTGGCAAGAAAACTGGCTTTGGCATGATGTATGATTCCCTTAATTATGCAAGTAGAATGTGTCCAAACACAGACTTGTAAGACATGATCTATTTGAGAAGTAAAAAAAAAAAAAAAATAGTGAAAGGAACACATA
Organism: Sigmodon hispidus; assembly: GCA_004025045.1. Lineage (NCBI taxonomy): Eukaryota > Metazoa > Chordata > Mammalia > Rodentia > Cricetidae > Sigmodon > Sigmodon hispidus. The sequence continues at coordinate 22,367 of PVIH01010080.1, forward strand.
TTGAAAAAGGTCGGGGGTGGGGGCTTGCAAAATGCCCACAGCAGAGGAAAAGAGAAAGGACTGAAGATGCTGGGATCATTTAATGTGCTATGATGAGGCGCATTTCTAAGGAGAGGACAAATAAACTGTACAAAATTAAAGAAAAAAGGCATCCCACTCTTCTTTATGTATCTGTGTTCCTCACTAGACTAAATACTCTCAGTGTTTTTCTTTTCCATTGCATCTAAAGTTTTGCCTTTGCCCTTCAGCTTTCTTCTATCTTCTTGGACTTCTTTGGCATAGTCTATGATGCCTAGAAAAGTATGAAGGATTTATATAATTTTGTAGCTGAATTTGTGAGTACATAATAGGAATTATGAACATATACGGGTGAAATGAGGTCAGAGACTAAAAATATTTTGGAAATTAGAAAGCATTTGGTATATTTTATGTGTGAGAGTGCTTTGCCATTATGTATGTGTGTATGTGTGTGTCACACAATGTGCCTAGTGCCCACAGAGGTGATTAGAGAACACTGGATCCCCTGGAACTGGAGTGTTACAAATGGCTGTGAGCTGCCATGTTAATGCTTGGAATTGAACCCAGGTCTTCTGCAAGACCAACAGTGCTCTGAACACGTGTTTAAGAGACATCTCTTCAGTCATATAGATAATAGCTTCATAATTTTTAACTGCTCTGAACCTAAAAATATATGGAGGCTAAAACACAATAGAATTTTCTCACACATGTAATGTTTCAATATAAATATTATGGCTCAGCAGAATAGTGGATATTCTCTTTCTCATGGATACTGAAGGACATGAGCTCACAAAATTACCCACATATACACAAACCGCCACGCACAAAATGGAGTAAAGCCACAGAGGAACACGTGGGCAACTTCTATGGGACAATCCTTCGCACATAATTTTTCATTCCTATTCCATTAATGAGAACTTAATCGCATGGCCAGAAATGCTGAGAAATAGTCTCCCCATGTGCTCAAGGAGAAGAATGATTCAACTGAGAATTTCTGGACCTGGACGTTGTAAATGTAATGTAAAGTTGGCATAGTTTGCCTTAGGTGTTAGGTAAATGATGAAACAAGTTTCTGTCCTTTCTACTAGTATGCTACATGGTGTAGCTATGCTAATTTGTCCCCTGGGAAGCTTGAATAGTCAATGTAGGCAGTATTTCAAATCATGGTTGACAGCTGAGCTCCGTACTGAGTCACTTACCAGGAAGTAGCAGCTGGAGGGTGACTCGCATTGCTGATTATTCCTTAATTATTAATCATTGACACTTTGTAAATTGCCTTAAGTCAAATCCCAGCTGGGTTGGTATGCAATATTACAATGTTGGCCCCAAATATTTTTCCTGTGTTGTATGTTTAGGCTAGAAAGGGTATTAAATAGATAGCAAAGTAGTAACATGATTTATTGCAAACCAGACAAGTGATACTCAAAACAAAATGGGAAAAAGGCAAAATCCAAAAGAGGACTAATTTCCATTTCAAACCGTAGCCACAGGCACGGTTTATTCGCTGGCAGTCTGTGTTTCCTCAAACCAACTGTACTCTTGATGGTGACCGCATGTGGGCAAAGGGAATGAGTAGAAGCAAATCAGTCTGAAATAAAAAGCCTCATGATTCTCACCGGAGAGGCATGTATATTCTCAGGAAATTTTTAAAAATTGATGTCCAGACTTTATTCCTTCACAACCTTAAGGAGTCTCAGTCCATCAGGAATGGGCTTAGGAATCTAGATTTTTCAATGTGCTTTTACTGAGTCTCGGATTCCTGTGTGGATTAGTTACATCGTCTCTAGCTAGAGAAGAGTGTAAATTGAAGTATTTTGAACGTTGAACTTCTTCTTAGGTGCCTAACATGTTTTTTTTTTCTTTTCCAGTTTGTCGCTCAGCCAAACTGCCAACAATTGCTTGCCACCTTGTGGTACGATGGCTTCCCTGGATGGCGGAGAAAACACTGGGTAGTCAAGCTTCTGACCTGTATGACCATCGGCTTCCTGTTTCCTATGCTGTCTATAGCCTATCTGATCTCACCCAGAAGCAACCTTGGGCTATTCATCAAGAAGCCCTTTATCAAGTTCATCTGCCATACAGCTTCCTATTTGACCTTCCTCTTCATGCTTCTCCTGGCTTCTCAGCACATCGTCAGGACAGACCTCCATGTACAAGGACCACCCCCAACTGTTGTGGAATGGATGATACTGCCTTGGGTTCTAGGTGTGTGAAACAGAACAATAATAATGACTAGGCTATCTTCTAGTCCTCCTTTTAAAACATGTACTCAGAGTAGCTGTGAACTAGGACCCCTCTAGTAGGCCTTTGCTGAGAATCTAAGAAATGTGGTTCCTTCTATCCTGTGTTTTGATCACTCAGTTATGCATGGGCCACTGTAAACCAGGCATGTTCTTAGGGTTTGCATCTGCTCACACAACATCTAGGATGAAAGAAAAATGGTCATTAGTTGGTTTAGGAGAGAAATTTTTGTGTCAATCCATATAGGCTTCAGGTAAACTAGACAGAGAAAGCACTGAGCATTAGTTTTAAAGCACCCTTTTCCATAACCAGGAGGCACATGGGTTTTGCTGACTTGTTGTGGTTGTGTCTACTTCAGATAATCCTAGCACCTGTTCAGGTTCCATATTCTATTTGGTTATTGATCCCACAGTTATCAGAAAAACCTGAGAAATTCACAGTGGCTATGGTAAAGTTGATCTACCTGTAGTCTGTAGGCACAATTAGATGTCACTAGACTCTTCAATACATGCCATCTTCTAAGTCTTTATCACTCAAACTATGAACCTCAAGCAAGCATTGTGAGGATTATTACTTGGGATTTTATCAGAGGCATCTTAAGTGCTACCCTAGGTCTGGAAGTTAACAGCATTTCCTAAGCAGTAAAGGAAGGGACAGCCTTAACCAAAGCCACATACTTTTACTGAAACATCTCTGTTATCAGGCAAAATTCTACAAAGCACATTATAGTTAGGAGAAAACAGAAAAAATAGTATCCTAATTTATTTTGGGCCACAAAACCTAGATTCTAGATTCACTTCTTATATCTGACAATTTGGTCCCTGGTCAGCTTACTCATCTCAAATTCAATGGAGAGCTTTTCCTCTTAGCACCCAGTGGAAAGTAAGGACCATGGAATAATACTGATGAAGTTAATGTATTATACTCCAAAATGAGGAAAATGAAGAATATAGTGCCTAAAACTTTAGTAGCTAAAATCAAATTTAAGACAAAATTGCCATAGCATCCAATTAAGAAGGACAAAGTGGACAATAAATAATTTAGGAAATATTCATCATCCTTACCCATCAGGGAAATGAAAATTGAAAATACTTTGAATTTTTTTGTCATCCTAGTCATAATGGCTACCATCAAGAAAGTGAGTGATGCCATATATTGGCAAGGGTGTGGGAAAAGAAGCCTTACTGGCTGCTGGTGAGAGACTTAAGCAGGCAATGTGGAAATCAGTGTGGTAGATTCTCATAAAAGTATATTATTCCTAGTTCAGGTACTCAAAGGACCTACTGACACTTACACTTTTATGTTTATTGCTGTACCATTGACAATAGCAAGGAATTGCAGCTGCCCTATATGCCCATGAACCGATGAATGGATAGACAGGATACATACACACAATGGAAGTTTATTCAGTTGAAAAGAATTTAAAAAATTAAAATATACAGGAAAATGGGTGGATCCAGAAAATATTATATTGACTGAGGATACTTAGATTAATTAAGAGAAATACTTCATGTTGTCTTATATGAAGATCCTTACTTTTAATACTGAGATAAATATATGAGTGTGAGTGTGAACAGAAATAAAATAGAAGACCATGAGAGAGGGATAAGGGGTATTGAGGAGAAGGAAATAGAATCCATGTGACATAAATGGAAAGGAGGCTACCAGGAGCAGACGGGTAAAGAAGGAAGAAGAGAGACAAGTGAAAAGCAGGGCTAGAAAGAACAAAAGCACATTATGCTTTATGTTTCAAAATGCTATCATGAAACACATGACTTTATATGTAAAATCTGAAAAACAAAAGTGAAAAGCAAGTTCAAAAATTGGGAGGTTGAGTAGCCAAGAAAAGAGAGGGAAGTGATCTCCACCCCTTAGAGTCTCACCCACTCAGCCAAATTCATTCATGAATCTCCTCCTTATTCATTTGAGGATTCCTGTTGTAATGTTCAGCACTGCCTTGATATAGTAATAAACTTATTGCCTCCATTCTTCAGGTTTCATTTGGGGGGAGATAAAGGAAATGTGGGATGGTGGATTCACTGAATACATCCATGACTGGTGGAACCTAATGGATTTTGCAATGAACTCCCTCTACTTGGCAACTATTTCCTTGAAGATTGTGGCCTATGTAAAGGTAAAATGGAATGTGCAGCATTTTTCTTCCTCAATTATTTTTGATGGGTTATGTCAATAAATTTTTGAACTGGGATCAGGAAGAGTTAATTGAATAAATGAATTGATGTTAGAAAGTGCTAGAGACTCTCTCAAGAGTCTATAAGTAGTGTCTACTTAAGCAAAGCTAGTGGAGGATGGAACTTTTTTCCCAGATGAATTCTTAAGCTTCTCAGACTTACATACTAGAGATGTCTTCACTCTTCAGTGCTTAAGCAGCAATAATGTTCTTTCAAAGAAGACGCACTTTGATACAACACAGACAGGGTAAGAACAGAAAATTCACTAAATCCATTACCTCCAAAGAGTGTCTTAACTGTTACTACTCTAATAAAATCAGTTATTGCACATTTGATTACTATTTTCCCCTGCCATGGTCATTGGAAGCCCCTCCTCCCTGTCTACAGAACAAAAGTATTTCCTGTCTGTAGCAGAGCTTCCGGTATAGGTAGGACAGCTCTCCTTTATCATCTGAGTCATTAGTTCTCAAAGCGAAACATCACCACTTCCCTCACCAGTCTTCATATGACAATAGCAGAACTCAAGAAGCTGTGTGGTATAGAGGTCTACAGTAGCTCTGTCTTTCTTCACTACTTCTTCTATCAAGATAACCATTCAACCAGTTACTAACCCACGTTTTTCAGTATCACTCAATCTACATCCCTCTACCAGTTCAGAAAATGTATATTATACTGTGCACACCCCATCACTTTGATCTTTTTACTATGCACAAACACCTTAAATTATCCTAAAAAATCATTTTAAAATGTGCAGAATTTCAATTTTTTTAAATGAGATCTGTAAGTGGGTAAAGTCTGGTTCACTCATCCACAGAGTACAACTTATGGAAGACGACCTTCCCCAGGCCAAATGAGACAAGTGTGAAGGAAAGTTCCAGGCACCTCTCCATAGACCCCTGTATTTGGGAGTAATCACAGGTCTGGTGCTTAATAATAGAATGTGTACCTGTGCTCCTTCTGCCCAGAGTTGAGTTTTTTCTCCACAAGGAAGGGCTGATAGTTCATTCCCCAAGATGTCTAGTCAATCATGCTTTGGGTACTAAATTTCACTTTGAGGACTTTTAGAATGGGAATATGGCTGTCTCCAAAGTCTCCAACAACTTAGTTTATTTTTATATCCCTAATATGCATATTGCATAAATTGCAAGACCTTGAGAGTTATATAGAGCATGAATATTGAATGCATTCATGAAACATTTTTGAAAGGAGCCCAAGAGTATGTCTTATGCGTGTGGTTATCATTTAACACCTACTTACAACTTTCTTAGAAGAAAAGCCTGATGAAGAAAATGTTTGACTTTCTGGTTAACCTGCCTGGGTTAATTCTATGGCACTCGGGCAATTTTCCAGCTAAGTAACACTGTTTTCCTTTAAAAATGGATTGCATGCATCTATAAAATTAATATATATATATTTTAAATCTGCTCTAGAAGTAGAGAAACTATAACTTATCAGTCTTGAAATTATTAGTCTTTGTTTAACCAGGAAATATTAGAATACATGATTAAAACAAGTATTTTTATCTGGGGGTATTAAAATATGTCTGCAGATGCTTAACATCAATTAATCACATGATATTTTTTTGCTAGTGAGGCTTCCAAAGAGCTTCTCCATCACAAAGTATAATAAACCCACTCAGCTAAGCTCACAAATTTTGCCTCTTCCCACTCTAAGGAAACATAAATAAGACATGTTGTCACATACAGAATTTAGATTGTTTTATTTTCCAAGATGGGAGTTTCTCTGCGTAGCAACCCTACCTGTCCTGAAACTCACTTATTAGATTAGGCTGGCCTTGAATCACAGAGATCCACCTGCCTCTTCCTCTGCCCTCTGAGTACTGGGATTAATTTGTGTGCCACCATGCCTGGTCAAAATTTAGATTTTAAAAACATATTTATGTGGATGAGCATTTTGTGTGCATATGCTTAGTGACCAAAGTCCAGAAGAGGTAGTCTGTTACCTAAACTTGGAGTTACAGGCACTTAGTTAGAAGCCACCATGTGGGTGTTTGGAATTGAATGTAGGTACAAGAGTAGCAAGCTGCCTTAACCACTGATCCATCTCTCCAGCCCCTAGAATGTATATGTTTTAAATGAGAACTTGTAAGTTGGAAGAGTATTGTTCTTTCATCCACAAAAAAATGCAGCTAGTTTAGACATTCCCCAAGCAGAATGAGACAACTATTAAGACTTAAGTCACCCTAACTCTAAGACTCAGCACTCAGGAGGCAGAGGTAGGCAGATCTCTGTGAGTTCAAGGCCAGTCTGGTCTACAGGGTGAGTTATAGGACAGCCAGGACTACACATAGAAACCCTGTCTCAAAAGCATTCAAACAAACAAACAAAAATCATTCCACAGGTCCCTTGGGACACTTCAAATCATTGTTGTTTGGAGGCAATACAGAGTTGAAATGAATTGTCATCTTTAAATTCTTTATTTTATTAATTAACTTATTTTTAACTGGGTGTGTACACATCTGGAAATGGGCATGATTGAATGTCTTCTTCAATAGCTCTCTACCTTATTTTTTGAGACATGGTGCCTCACTGAACCTGGAACTCACCATTTCTGTTAGCCGAGTTGGCCAGCAAGCCCCTGGGATCTACCTGTTTCCACCCTCCTCCCAAGCAATGGGATTTTACCGCTGCACCTAACTTCCACATGGGTGCTAGGGATCTGAATTCTGGTTCTCTTGCTTTCACAGTAAGCACTTTACCCACTAATCCATTTCCCCAGATCCTGATTTTTCTTTATTTATTAGAGTGAAAAATTGTTAACAATACATATTTCACCTCACAGGGTTTAGAGCAACAGGAACCAAAAGACATTTGCCAAAGTATCCCAACAACTGATTGATTCTCAGTGTCTATAGACAACCCTTCAAATGGAGAATAGTCAGGGTAGGGGTATCCCTCCTCCACCCTGATCTGTAAGCAGATGGAATCTGGACTTTACTCAGTTGTAGGTAATTCTTCAACATTTGCTTTACTATAGATACAATCACCTCTCCATGTTCATACCATCATCAAGTCCCTGTGTTAGACTATTCTTCAGATTTCACTTTTGGCTTAACAGAATTTAATCCACATCTCATTGAAAAAAGAGTGAGGCCAAGTTTCAAACCACAATCCATTTCAAAGACTATAAGAAAATTCATTTATTTTCCAGTGTCAGTAATCTAGCTTCTAGAAACATAGATTTGGTCCTTACTCACACTTGTGAGTTACATCACCACCAGCCAAAATCCCTCTGTCTCTCAAAGTCTCAGTCCTGACTCTGATCAATAAGTAAATTAAACTTCATTAGTGGTTTTCAAACTTTGTATTCTATGGAAACATATCACCAAGAAAGGACTTATACCAAATTGAAGTATATAAAATATCCTGAAGGAATAAGTTTGGCATAAGGAATGTATCATGTAGTCTTCTTTGGCTCCCACAATGGCCATTAGATGCCTCCATTAAACCCTGAAGGTCTAAGAAATACAATATAAAATTTATCATACTAAATCATGGGTTATTAAGCTATGGTCTGTGTACCAAATTTGGCTCACTGTCACATACATTTCTCTAGGGGCTGTCTTTAACCACTTTAGTGCTACAAAGAAGTGAATGTTAAGTTGTGACAGAGACCTACAGCTGACAAAGCCAAAACTATGCACTACCTGACACTTGACAGAAAAATGCTATTAGCATCCATGCTAGATGAACTCTGAGGTAATTTCCTGTCACCCACCTGCTAAGGTGCTGTTTTCCAGAGGTAGAAGACAAAAACTAGAGATGTCCCAGGAGAATTTTCTTTCATGCTTTTGAGTATGTTGCACATCCAGATTCACCATCCTGTGGATAACAGACATCCCTGTGGTGGAGAGACAGAATAAAAATAAAACAAATTATAGACTGTACACATGCCATCTGATTATTTCTCATTTTAAAACACTGCTTCTGCTTGGTAGCCAGCAAAGAATCTCCATCTCACATAGATCTCAAAGTGTGTCACAACCTTTGTAATTTCTGTGTTGTGAGGCCAACCCTCACAGAAGTAGTATTTTCAGGGAACTGGTGCTAGACTGACTGTTGAGAGACCTGCAGTCCTAGCTGTCCCACCAAATTTGCGGTGTGATCTTCAGCAAGCCACTCTGCTGTCTGGATGTTAGTCCCTCCATCTGTGCGAGAAGCACACCACCCGCTTTCTCACAGAGAAGCAATAACTGGTTCCAGTTTACTCTTTTCTTTGAAGGGAAATTTGGCTAAGAATGCACACAATTGATCAGCCACCAAACAGTATGGGAAATAGACGTACACATATGGCACACTTTCTCTGATTCCTTTGACAATGAATAATATTGGCCTCACACAAGTGATTTTAACACCATCAGTTTTATTGGTCGTTGGCAGTGAGAAATGCTTACAAGATAATTTGGACCCCAAAACATTTTCTCAGGAAAGTCGTCTATATTTAGTCCTCAGAAATTTGGGATATTTAAATGAGAATATAAAGTAATGGTGCTTCAGATTGAATTCCAGGCAATCCTTGTCCTTGGGAAGGTTAACAATTAGTCCCTTATATTTGCATACCATCCTCCCTTATGGAGTATAGAAACTCTTGCACATAAATACAGAATCACAAACAATACAGCCAGTAGAAATGGTCTTATTCTTTTTTATTGTAAAGGCAAAAGTTATAGGCAGTTTTAAGTGGCACTTTTCAAATTGGAGTCCAGATCTCACCATCTCACACTTTTCTATGAGGTTATTTCCCACATTCTAGAAGACAGAGGCCTTCAAGAGACTGAAAAGAAGCAACCCAACTCTCTCTATAAATTCTGGCTATCCCCTCTCCTTCAACTTCCTGGTTCTTCATTTGCACTGGAAGGCCTTTCTAACTTGTAAGGTTGTTAAAGAAACAGTAAAATACATCCATATGCCACTATGTGGAGAAGTACTAAATTTGCTACCTGGAAGGTTGACATGCCATTTGCAATGGTGTAGAATATATTACAAACTGCTAAAAATGCAGCAGGAAGCTCTGAAGAAAGGCTCCCTAAGGACTCTCTATCAGCCCTAAACTGGAGGCAGCAGAGCCTGGAGAATGAACACTGAGGAGGTTGCATCTATCCATTGTCGTTTAAAATAACCGTGTGTTTAAAGCCAATTGGGGGGGGAATCTCAACTGAAATCTCACCAAGAAGTGGAATAATTGGTCCCTACTAGTTTGAGCACCCAATGGCTCCTTTTCAGCAACACTCGACAACAATCTGGTAAACTCACAGTTAGAAATGTCTGTTGATAAACCCCAGGTGGCTGCTGCAGATGATGGCTCTGAAATTCCTTCTGCTATGTATATATACTTGGTATATATTTGGATAAGAGTGGGAGGGAGAGAGTTATTAGCACTGTGTACTGATTGAATGGGGAAAAAAGGCAAACAAATAGTCCCATGCATGGGGAATTTTATGTAAGCTGAGTGTTAGGTTCATATTTTGTTGTGTGGAAGGGTACAAAGGGGGAAATTTGGAAATGCTCACTGTACTTCTCATATTGTGCAATTCTGTTGTTTTTTTTTTCTTTTTCAGTATAATGGTTCTCGTCCAAGAGAGGAATGGGAAATGTGGCACCCAACTCTAATTGCAGAGGCGCTCTTTGCGATATCCAACATTTTAAGCTCCTTGCGTCTCATATCCTTGTTCACAGCCAACTCCCACTTAGGGCCTCTGCAGATCTCTTTGGGACGCATGCTGCTTGATATCCTCAAATTCCTCTTTATCTACTGCCTAGTACTGCTGGCTTTTGCCAATGGGCTGAACCAGCTTTACTTTTACTATGAGACCAGAGCTATCGATGAACCTAACAACTGCAAGGGAATCCGGTGTGAAAAACAGAACAACGCATTCTCCACGTAAGACTCACATCACTCTTTTGCCTTTTTTCTGCCTTCCTTTCTGTTCTATTTTTCATGCACAGCTTCATCAATATCTCCTGATAGGATAAGAAAGCTCTCTATAGATCTACCCAAAGGGTCTCAGGTAGAAGAAATTTCTTACTTCCGCATAGGGTACTATGAAAGTAGCATTAGAAGAGAAAGAGATCTAAGAGAGACACAGAGACATAGAAAGTCTTGCAGTGAGTCCATAAAAAGGTAGTTCTGAGTATGTTTTGCAGCATTCACAAGACTAGCAGCCACAAAGGAAGTGAAAGCACAGGAACATCCCTAGGAACTGGTGACCACAAAATTAACTTGACTACTGTAAGTCAGGCTCAAAGCAAAGGAGACAAAGGTATCTTAAGACATGAGTATACTAGGATAGAATAGACAGGCTGAGGCAAGATGACAGTCAGCTAGCCTACTAGACCAATTTAGGGGCTGAGGTGGGGATTGATTGGAAATGTCTCTACTCCTATTTCAGGTGTAGAGAGAAATTTATTGCTCTTTGTCCAAAAGTTCACAGCCTTTGGGCAGGTAACATCTGTGCCTCTCTTTCCTACTATGAAGACCCTCTTTGGAATTTTTTCACTCCCTAAATGGATTTAAAATGATAGTAGAAATAAAGAAGAGGAAAAAAGAAGCAGCTAGATATTGTGACACACTCGGGAGGCTGATTTAGGATGTTCATGAGCTTGAGAATAGCCTTGGCTACACAGTGAGACTCTATCCAAAAAGAGTAGAAGCAAAAGAGAGGGAGGAAAGAGGAGAGGAGGGAGGAAGAGATGGAGAGAGGGAGGGAGGAAGGAAGGAGGGAAGGATAATTTATGCAATTTTCTTTCTTAGGTAAAAAACTGCATCGGGCTTCAATGTTTTTCACTTTGTCCATCTCAAGATTCATTATGGAGACACAAAGCTTGTTAATGATTCTCAAATGATTAAATTAATAATTCATCTATTACATTTTTGTTTTTTTGACAAATAATTGCCCATATAAAAATGATACGAATCTTGGAGGTACAAAGTGAAGTTATGATACATAAATACACACTGTACAATGACAAAATCTGGATAATTAGCATCCTCATCAACTCATGTATTTCTCATTCCTTTGTGGTGAAACATGCAGAATCTGTTCTAGCCAGTTTAAAGTGCACAATGTGCCATTCTCATCTGTAGTCTTCCTATTGTATAACAGATCAGCAGAACTTCTTGCTCCTATCCAACTGCAACATTGTTTTTGTTGGCCAACCTCTCCCATGCCTCCCATTTTCCACTCTTTCTCAGCCTCTCATAACTACCATTCCATTCTGTACTTCTACAATATCAATTCTTTTACATTACATATACTAGAAAGATTGTGCAGTCTTTGTATTGCTGTCTTATTTCACTTAATATTAATATCCTTTGCACTAATTTATGTTCTTACAGATGTCAGAATGTCAAAATTTTATGGCCAAATAACATTCCATTGAATTTATGGGTCATTTAAACATTCATGTATGTGTATATGTGTGTGAGACAGAGAGAGACAGAGACAGATCACATACATAACATATAATTCTAGACTTTGGTTTCTTCCTTCTACTATATGAGAACTGGGGCTCAAACTCAGGTCATTAGAGTTGGTAACAAGCACTTTTACTCACTGAGGCATCTTGCTGGCCCCTTTCACTGAATTATATTTTTGTTGACTCTATAAGTCAGTTCAGTGAACTTTGACATTTTATGAATGTCTCTAGTAACCAAGGCCAGGTCAAGGGTGGTAGCTTATACCTAGAATCTCGGTATTCCCAGGATGAAGTAGGAGAATTACAAATCTGAGCCCAGCCTAAATTACAAAGCAACACTCTATCTCTAAAACAACAACAAAAGGCCAGAGATAAAGGGTGTCTGTTGCTTCTGCTGCTGTTCGGTGACAAGGTCTTACTCCAGGCTGGCTTTGAACTTTCTATGTAGCTGAGGATGACATTGAATTCCTACTCTTCCTGTATCTACTACCTCCCCAGTGCTAGGATTTTACAGGTTTTTTTTTTTTAACCTTCACACCCAGTTTTGCAAAGGTAATTTAACTTGATCAAATATGCTCACAGGAAAAATCAATGCTTTCTCTTCTCCCCATATAATTTGCCTCTATCTGTATTTTCTAAAGTAAATTATATAAATTCTACAGGTCAATGGACTGGAAATAGGCGTGAAAATTGAGTCTGCAGTAAGATGTGTTTCAAAAATGTTCAGACTAAATTTGAAAGTTCTCTTCATTGTGTGAAGTCTCAGTTCTCATACTGTGATTCTCCATCATAGAAAGAAGAGGTCTTCCCATATATGTTGTCTCTAGACATTTTTCCTCCCTCTTACCTTCAAAGGATCTCTCTGGTGAACTAGGCTCATTCCATTGCAAACTGCAGCATTCTTCACTTTCACCAGACTAGAACGCAACTCCCCTCCCAGAGATCAGAGCAAAATCTTGAATGAGAAAACTGAGAGGGTGGAGGTCCAATGTGGCTTGGTCAAGAGTTAGCACTGTGTTGTTAAACCAAGCCAAGTGCAGAACAGTAACTTAGTACCTTGCTGATGCTTCTTCACTAGAAACTTTGTGTTCTTCGGTTGCAAGGCTCTGGTGACAGGCCTCATATCAACCTAGTTTCATTAGAAAAAGCAGTTCTGCAGTGTCATTTTCACCAAGAGACAGCATCATTCTCAGAAATGTGTTCCAAACGATGGAACAACTGAAAGCAAAGTGCTTTCCAGTATTTCAGGTCTTTACTAAGTCACTATCCATGTGAGCTCTGTCAAAGAAATGTCCGAAATGCCTCTCTGTAAGTTTGTAATCATTATTAATACCCCTTAGCCAACAGATATGTTGCTCCCATCATTTGCTTAACAGAGACTATCAACAAGAATGGGCATCTGCCATAGGTGGAATTATATCTTTGAGGTATCAAGTATGAAGAAACATTGTCATATTGGACCCAAGATAGCAATAATGTCACTCCAACTTTCCCTCTATCTTCGAATTGGTTTCCTCTGTAGAGGCCTGATGCAAATTTGTTTTCTTTTAGGCACTTTGACTTTGGCATATTAATACCTATTAGAGTGCATGCTGCTCAGACAGAACATCAGAAGGGGAATGGGAGGCTGTTTAGATAGCTCATGAAAAATTTGTTGTCTGCCCATCTTTTCCTCTTCCATGTGATTCTGCAGGAATGTCATTGCTATTGTTCTTTAAAATGTGGTGAAAGTTCTTTCCCCTTGAAATGTATTTTGTGAGGAACACAATATACTTGCTGAGAACTACATGGCAATACTGCTGTTGATTTGAGCTCCACATTCCACATTGAGAGAACCAGGCCTTCATCTGCTCTTGGATGAGGCAGTTGGGAAATTACCATCGCTCTCCAGGCATAGCATTTGTGATGGTTGCAGAGTAATAGTGTAAAGATGATCACCTGAAGTCCTGCATCTGTTTTCAGTGGTCCAGGTACTCATCTATAGATGACTCTTGAAAACCCCTGGCTCTTCATTCCACAGGATACTCAAGACATTGAATGTCTACAACTAAATCACTTCTCTCCATATTGTCACTCTTATTTTCCCTTTAATTCCTCAGATCATTACATCACACCAGCCAGAATCCTAGCAGTCATCTGACATGCCTACACTGTCCTACACTATTCCCACTATTCTCCATGAAACATCCACTGTTCCAACTCACCTGGTCAGTTTTACGAGAGAGAGAGAGAGAGAGAGAGAGAGAGAGAGAGAGAGAGAGAGAGAGACTGAAGAAAGACTGAAATACAGAGAGAAATACTGCTTAAGTTCAGGCCTAAATCCTAACAACTCCAGCAACAACGTTTTAACTAAGCTCACTGCCTGTAGGCATATCTCTTTATAACAATCTCCTCCCCCCCCAGCATGTGAAAATTTCTTTCTAAATCCAAGTATCATCTCATCACCTCCTGGCTCCATGACTATCCAGTGTATGCTATTCTTCTCTGTAAATCCAACTTCTTTGCCATAATATACAGGGTCTTGGAAATTTGAAGCAGGTCTCTACATGCTCTTACTGTTCTCCTTCATAGTCAATATTTTCTGCTCCCCAGATACATAAAAGCTTCTTGTCTCCTCTGCATGGGTGTTGTATGTGATGCATCACTCCCTCTGCCTAGAATGCCTGTCCTCACTGTCTGAGTTCGATTTCTGTCGCTGTAAGAAGTGTCTCTGACCAAAAGCAGCTTGAAAAAGGAAAGTTTTGTATCATCTTAAACTTTTAAGTCATAGTCCATTCTTATGGGAAGCCGGGGCAAGAACCTGGAGGCAGGAACTGAATCAGAGACCATGGAGGGGTGCTGCTTACTGACTTGCTTCCACACTCATGTTCACCAATAGCTCAGGCTCACCTGCCTGGGGGTAATACTGCACACAGTGAGCTAGAACCCCATTAATTAGCAACCAATAAAATGTCCTCACAGACAAGGCTGCAGGCCAATTTGATGGAGGCGATTCTTCAGTTGAGGGTCCCTCTTTCCAAGTATGTCAAGTTGACAACCAAGATTAGCATCACACCCACCTAGGCCATTTGGAAAATTCCTCTCCAGCCTTCTATAATCTAACAATATCCCCTGTTCTTACCCTCTTTCAGCTGTGGATTTCTTCTGTTGCCCTACAGCATTGTAAACACATGTTTGCTGCAATGTGTAACCTTCTATATTTTAGTCATCTGTCTCTGTCTCCACCGAACAAACTCCCATCATAACCAGGTTTGACTTACCATATGGAGACCAGAACATAAAGACATCCCAAAATGTCCATCAAATAACTGTAACAATGAAGACTGGTAATAACTATCAATTTTAATCTGGAGATAATTATAGATTTACATTCATGCAACATAATATAAGAGAAACCTGTCGAGCTTTTATACGATGTTCTCCAGGGGTCACATCTTATGTAAATATTATACAGTATGACCAGAAAATAAACATTGGTGAGTCTAATGACCTCAGAGTCACCAGTTCTGCAAGAAATCCATTTGGAACATGAATGGACATGGAGCAATACTATTATTAAGTGTCGATCATTTGCTTCTACTTCTATTCCTTGGGGAGTTGTCTATCCAGCTCTGCCCACTCTGATGATCACTTTAAGCTTGCATTCAGCAAAAACCTCTTGGCTTTGTTCCCTATTGCTCTCATCCAGCACTTGGACACTTGGCTTAAGAGCAAAGCTATACATGGATCTCTATTATATTCCATCTGTTAGTTTCAGCCCATTGCTTCAAGCTGATGAAATATTTCTGAATCTTTTTTATTACATTTTACAGGAGGGCACATATGCCCCAGCACGAGTATAGAGGTCAGAAGATGACTTTCTTAATCCTGATTCTTCATTTCAATTTATTAGCTATCCTTCTCAGCCCTGTGTCATTAAAAACCTAGGAAGCATGCCATTGATTTTCGCCCAAAGCACTTGTAATTTTGTGAGCCTTTGTCTTTGATTGGTGAGATATTGGGGAGCTATCAAAATGATATATATGAAGATTGTATCTAAAAGTTGTAAAAATTTATTTTATTCATTTTTAAATCTACGTATTATTTACATGTGGGGGGATGAGAGCATGTACCTTAGTGTAGGTGTAGAAAAAGTCAGAGGACAACTCACAAGAGTGGCGCCTCTCTCTCTCTCTGTGTGTGTGTGTGTGTGTGTGTGTGTGTGTGTGTGTGTGTGTGTGTGTTCTGAGGGTCAAAATCAGGTCATCAGGTTTGATAGCAAGTACCTTGACTTACTGAGCCATCACACTGGCCAGTTTAAAAAATTTAAAACATAAAAATGGATTGATCACAACTACGAAGCACTACACACTCAAATGAGTAATAATCTACAAAGACCACAAAAGCTACAAGGAGCATAGGAACGTGAAGATAGCTTAGCAGTAGTAATAACAATAGCTAGCATTTACTGAGTGCTCTGAGGTCCAGGTACTCCTCTAAATCAGGTCTATATGAACAAATACACTTAATCCTCCCCCAGCCATGAAGTAGTCAGTCTTACTCATTTTACTGATGAAGTACCTAGGGTCCAAACCAATTAAGCAGGCTGCTTCTGGTTGCATAAACTCTAAGTGGCAGAACCATGATACCAATTCCAGACATACAGGCTCCATTCTGTACCTGTGTCCAGAGATATAGGAATATAACTGGTTCTATGGAGTTATATAATGTTGGTTGTGGAGCAAATGTGGTGATGCAAACCTTTAATCCCAGCACTTAGAAAGCTTGGGTGGAAAGATAGTGACTTTAAGACAACCCTGGACTTCCTAACTAGTTCCATGCTATCCTGGGTGATATCACAAGGTTTTGTTTCACAAAACAACAGAAAGAAAGAAAAAAATTCGTCACTCAAGTTAGAATAATCATGGCTAGATCTGGTGCTGGATAACGGTATATTACTTACCAGGCCAATCCCAACTTCCTTCCACCAGACAATTACCACTTATTGGCTTCTATTTCTACTTAATCAGTGGTAATTTCTCCAGCTGTCATGTAGTGTGAATTTTCCCACCTTATTCACTTAGATACAAACTTAGTTCTGACTGAAGGCTCTTCTCTTGTTCTGATCATATTTTAAAGGCTCTTACTAATTGCCTTTTGCTTTCCTCTCCATCCCATCCTCCCAGCTCCTGTTGTTATGGATGGTGTCACTCATTTGAACTTGCCTTGTTTGTGCAGTTCTAAAATCATTTATAAATTTATTCAGTGAAAATGTATATTCAATCACTGCTATGAACCAGGCAATTAATATTAAATAAGATGGACTTGTTATAGTATAATGGAGAACATAAGTACACAACTAAAATACCTACTCTGTGTGTGTGTGTGTGTGTGTGTGTGTGTGTGTGTGTTGCTGAGAATTGAACTCAAGGCCTCCCACATGCTAGTCATGTGTTCTATGAATGAGCTACAGTCCCAACCCCAGTCAATGACATCTTTCACATTTACCATATGCTAAACATCATAATGAGGGCAGTCTGTAAAGCATCAAAGGGACTAGAGTAAGGTGATTGAATGTTGGGACTTGAGTTAAAGAAGATGGTTATATACCCCACCTCTGCTATGTGCTGCACATGTTGTCTCTTTGGTATTCAGGTTTTTAGCTGGCCAATTGTTGTATAAGGTTCTAGCCAGGACTTTCTGGGTCTAGACCAGAGGTTTGGACCCACAGTCCCACAGAAACACACAGACATGTGTATTATTTTTATGTTGATTGACCTAGGGCCCAGGCATATAACTTGCTCCTTTTTCTGAACTCAACCCATCTTGTTCAGCCATGCGGCTCAGTACCTTTTCTCATAGCAGCATTTCAGCTTCTTTCCACTGTGTCTGCTGCTGTCTCCTTGTCGTGTCTCTTGGTGGCTCTCTCTGGCATCTGTCTGAGCTCTGAGATGTTCCTGAGTTTTCTTAGCCTGGTAGTCCCACCCACACTTCCTGTTTGTCTTTGACCAATCAGCTTTTTATTAATCCTATAGGCAGGATAAATATTTACATTACCAGCATAATCCCACTACAGCCAATAAAGAATAATAGTACATATTTCATAAGGTTACAATAGCATACTTTAGTATGTGCAAAGCACATTGCTAGATGTAATACATTCATTAGTTTTCTATCACTAAGAAAAACTACCTAGCAAACAACTAAAGGAAGCAAGAATTCTTTGGGCTTACAGTTTCAGTACACCATGGCAGGAAGGGCATGATAAAGCACAGCAGCCCATAGAGACAAGGAAGCAGTGAAAAGGAATAGCTGTGCTTACAGGCTTTCTCCTTTTTCCTCTTTTACTGTACCTGAGCCTTCAACCTCTGGGATAGTGCTTCCCATATTCAGGACAAACCTTTTCCCACTTAGTTGATCCTATCTGAAAATATAGACAGAGAAGACAAGTGCCTTACAAGTCTGGTAGATGCTTCTCAATACAATCAGGATTAACCACTATACACATAAGTATAAAGCATGGTATGTATGTATAAAGATGCCATAATTATCCTTACAATATGCTATGCTAATTTTAAAATTAGAAAGGGAACCTGGGGATATGGCTGAATTGGTAGACTGCTTACTCTCCAAGGACTACATCAATTGGGTATGGTGGTGTATACTTAAAATCTAGCATGGGAGAAGGCTAATGGAGAAGGTCAAGGTAATTCCTGGTTACATACTGAATGTGAGACCAGCTTGGGATAAATTAGACACTGTCTCAAAATAAAATCAAAAAAAAAAAGAAAGAAAGAAAAAATTAGCCATCACATGATGAGTGCAAAAAATGTTACCAATTAGTATTTCTCTCACCAGATAGTTAGGGATAACTAAGGTTTACAAAGGTTCTGTTTCTTTAGCAAAGTTATACAGCCAATAAGTAGAGAGCTGTAAAGTGTGACCAAAGGAGATGAGGTTTTGTCCAAGCCAAGAAAGTCCAACAAAAGTTAGACAAACCGAGACATGGGAAAAGCACATTCTTTCCAGAGAAAGAGAAGCTTTTCAGGGGCATAGTGGAGTGAAAAAGAGTAGGTCCCATGAGCTGAAGACTGGATGAAGATGATGACAAAGGACCTTAACCTCTCTTTCCTCTATTAGGACCAGCAAAGTTCAATTACATTGTGAAACACGAGAGGGTGCCATTTCTTTCTCCCAAGCAGCCATTCTATCCCAGCTCATCTTCTAGTTCTTTTCCCTGGTCTGAATTAGGTCAAGAGGGGTAAATTCTCTCTACTCCTCAGAAAATTAAGACATTTGCAGCAAATGTCCAGAGAACTTCGGCTTCATTTTCTGTTTGCCTGGGCCTCTCCTCGCTATGTGATCTATGGCTCTCCACCTGCTAGTTTTTACATCAAGCACCTGGCATGGGTTTGCCTTCCATTCCTTCACCATCCAGTCTCCAAGAAACTTTGTATCTTCAGCCTTCAGATACACCTTCTACATGTTTATTTGCTGCTAAATAAAAATAGGCTGACTGACTTCTCCAAAAGTACCTCCTTTAAACTGAGAGGCTATCCCACTGGTATTAGAATTCTAAAACCAGTGGTTAATGAGTTTACCCATTCCAATGATGATGATTTTATTGTGGAATAAGTAATGCCCCCAGCCATGTGATGGCCCTTTACCTGGGAATTCAACTGATTCTGTAAGTCATACAGCTCACAGTCCCACCAGTATCTTTCTCAAATAGTCTTACCCATTGCACACACCAGGCCCTCCTACCTTTTCTGAACACAGGGTCTCACTCTGTAGCCCTGATTATCCTGGAACTCATTGCATAAACCACGCTAGCCTCAAATTCACAGAGATCCTCAGCTTCAGCCTCCCAGCTTCTAGAATTAAAGGCATAGCCCACCGCCACACCCAGTCCAGTCCTTTTATTGAGCACGCTATGCAATAAGCCAGCTTCTACGGGTGACCAGATCACACTATGCCACTTTGTGTGTCATGGTGAAGGAGTTCTCCCTACTCACTGTTGAGGAATAATGTTCCTCACCATCTTCCTTTTCCTCCTCTTGTACAAGTTTATCCATAAGGTGGATTTTAAGTTCTCAAATGTATACTTTTTTAAAAAAATATTTATTTTTATTTTATATGAATTGGTGTTTTGCCTGCAAGTATAACTGTGTAAGGGTGTCAGATCTTGGAATTAGAGACAGTTGTTAGCTGCCATGTGGATGCTGGGAATTGAACTCAGGTCCTCCAGAAGAACAGTCAGTGCTCTTAACTGCTGAGCCATCTCTCCAGCCCTCAAATGTATACTTTTAAGGAATCTTTGTATCAGCCAATGGAACAAATAGCCTTGAATTCTATATCAACATTAAGCACTGAAATTTTGTTTCAGGGATGGAAGTGGGTGAAGAATTTAACATGGTCCATTGAGGAGATGTAAACAACTCAAGCCCTATCAACATAATTGTCTTGTTTATGGCATTGTCTGTTGTACAATCAACACACACTGGATGTTTTCTGTATTTGAATAGATCCAGTTTCTCACAGTCTCTGGTGCTTCAGGATGTCATTTCTGTTTATCAAAGCTGTTTTTCCTTTTTCTGAGCCCTAGTTGGCTTAACTCATAGCACCCAATGTCTATGCCAGATTTTTGCTCCATTACTGATGTCTTGATGGTCCTGGCTTCTAAAGTATAAAAATCACTTGTGATGTACCTTCTTAGAAGAACTGTATTTCTGCACTGCATAATCTTCCCTATTATTTTAGCTTCTGCTTGGCTGTGTGCTATTGTTTAGCCCTGACTTCTAGTCTCCTAGAAATTCAGAAGAGGTGATAAGAATGAGGCTCAGTTGGTAGACTATGTGCCTCGTATGCAAAAAGCCATATGTTCTACCCCCAGGATCATATAAGTTACCTTTTGGTTCTCATATTCTGGCCCTTGAACTCTAAAATCCCATCTTACTGCTGGTTCTCAAATGCCTCATTATTTAGTATTTACTTGCATCAAACAAAATGTAAGCTTTGCAGTATGTAAAAGTAAGCTTCTAGAAGTCTAGTACTAGAACAGAGTGGTCAGGAACAGTAGAGGCCAGGAGGAATTGATGGGAAAGCTTGTTCAATGGGAACAGTGTTAGACTATGGTAGAAGCAAAAAACCCTGGTGTTCGTGTTCTCAGTATAGTGACTCTAGATAAAGAGACGGTATATTCCAAACTGGCTAGAAGAGTAGATTTTAACATTTCATGGCAAAGATGTGACAGAAGCTAGACACAGTAAAGATGGTAATTAACCTGACTTGATCATCACACAGAATCTACCTGAATCAAAACTTTATCCCATAAATTTGTATAATTGTTATATGCACATTTCAGATGAGCTAAAGCAATCCAAAGAGATAAGGTTTTTCTTTTTAAAGGAAAACAAATTCTTGGGCTAGTTAAGTGTTAAAGCACTCATATAGCATGCAGAAGGCCTTGACTTCATCTCCAGCACTGCAAAAAGGATGTGTGAGGGTAACTTTTCTTTTTCTAATTTGAGACAGTTTCATGTAGACTAGGCTGGCCTCCAAATCCCTATGTTGTCAAGGATTACACTGAACTCCTGATACTTCTAATTCTACCTTGCAAATAACAATACATTTTGAGGAAACTGAAAGAGAATATCCATTCTTACTTAATTAGTGTTTCTTAGGTACTATAATACTTTGTGCTTGGGAAATGACTTATGCGCCACCCATGTGTTAACAGCACTGTATTGCTATAGGCAGATTTCTGAATGCAAGACAGATAAAACCCCATATGCCAAAAGTATATCATTGCAAAGTTCTGTGTTTGGGTATGAGATTAAAATAGAATGCAATAATTTGCAAAGCCATCTAATAGAGACTGATGTAATGGCTTGGCAAGGTCACGAAGACCTACCCTTGAATTCTGGCTCAGTACTTACTAGCCGAGTGTCCTTGAACCAATTAATCTTCAAATGTAACATCATCAATAATAATAGTTTTTCTTTAATTTGTTGGTTTCTTATTTATTAAAAAGTCAATATTTCCTCCACAGATTTTCCTCCTCTAGTTATCATATTAAAATCTTTTCTTAGATTTGTCTCAAAGGTCCCCATCAACTGTTTTTCCCATTTATTTGCAGGGCCACAACACTTTATAGATTAGTAACTCGTATTCTAAAATAAAAGCTACTGCTTTTTACAGTAACGTTGTATTAGTCATGATAATAATGTATTTATAAAAATATAAAACATGATAGGGTATAGTGGTACATACCTTTAATCCCAGCAATCAGGAGGCAGAGGCAGGAAAATCTCATTGACTTTGAGGTAAGTTTTTACAGTAAGTTCCAGGCAAGCCAGGAGATCCTATCAAGATTCTTTAAAAAAAAAAAAAAAAAAAAAAGAAAATGTAAAAATATGCAAAAGTAGAGAGTTCTTAATAATACTTAATGTATATATCATAAAATACATAAATTAATATTTTGAGATTCATCAAGCTCTTCCACAGAGCTTAGTGCCATTTGAGCTTTGTGAGAATCACAAAGTGGCAATTTTGGTCTGTGGTGAAACTCAGTGGTGGAGATCGTATTTAGCATCTATGGGACCCTATATTCCATCTCCAGGACCAAAACAAAGGTAGAGGGGAAATACAACTTGCCCTTAAGCTTATTCAATGAGCAAGAGAAAGCTAGTGTCAGTGAGATTTCCACATAGTACAGTATAGCTCCATATTACTTTTTAAAAAGATTTTTTATTATGTTAATTACATGTAGGTGGAGGTGTATCTTTATGTCATATGAGTACAGGTGCCTAAGAAGGCTGGAAGAAACAGATTCCCTGGAGCTGGAGTTACAGACAGTTGTGGTGTGCACCTAGGAACCGAATTGGGGTCCTCTAGAAAAGCAACAAGTGCTCTTAACCACTCCCCCTTCCTCCAACTTGCAAAGCTTCCTATTCTTAAGTTGTGAATTTGCTGACCCCAAATAATTAGGACAATAGTAGATAACATGGTCTGAAGGTAGGAAAGATGGTTTGATAGAGGTAGTGGCCCATGAAATAACTCTGAGCACTTTTAAGTTACTAATACATTGAGAGGGGAGATAAAATATCCCAGGAAGAAGAAACAAAATGTTCAAATCTGACTGCCCTCTTATAGAGTACTTCATGTTTGCTCTCTTACACTCTTATTCAGAGAACTAACCTTCTCTTGCATCTCTTTTAGGCTCTTTGAAACCCTTCAGTCACTCTTCTGGTCTGTATTTGGCCTTCTGAATCTCTATGTCACTAATGTGAAGGCCAGGCATGAGTTCACCGAGTTTGTGGGAGCTACTATGTTCGGGACATACAACGTCATCTCCCTGGTAGTGCTGCTGAACATGCTCATCGCCATGATGAACAACTCTTACCAGCTCATTGCCGTGAGTAATTGTTTATCATGGGGCTTACTTGGGTTTCTGGAGAAATATACACTTGTCAGCCATTCAGCTGACTTCTTTCCAGAAGAATTCTGTTTGCAATCTTAGTCTCCTGAAAGCCAATAACCTAGATTAGGTTACTGGATTTGATGACTTTCTTGCTATCTGTTGAAATGTTTAAAAATATTTGAGCCAATATTTTTGCCTTGGAAGGAAAGTTCAGGGGATATATCCACACTTGACACCTAACGTTCTGGATAAATTCAGTTGAACTCTTTCTCTAGGGATAACACTACAAATATCTTCCTTCCCAGATTTGGAATTCTGTTGCTAAAATGACCTTCTGAGACAGAGAGTACAGGAATTACTTTTGATACAATGTCTCATACTATCCCAAATCGGCACTAAACTCACTGTGTAGTTGAGAATGACCCTGAACTCCTGATCCTCCTGTCTCAGATCCTGGAGTTAGAGAAGTGCACTATAATGCTCCATTTGTTTATCAGAGGGCCTAATTTTTTCTTTTTTTGCTAGAAATGACTAGCTATACTGTACCATCAGATCTTCTTAGATTGAGCTCTTTGTTGTTGTGTCTTAAGCTCATTGTTTTTGAGACAGGTCTCATTGTATAGACCAGGCTGACCTATAGATCTCATTGTTTAGACGAGGCTGGCCTCACATTCCCAATCATCTTGCCTCTCAGCCTCGGGAGTTCTGGGGTTGTAGGCATGTACTATGTCGTTGAATCTTGCATTGCTGATTATTTTGTTCATCATATTACCATTTTAATCACCAGTGCCTGATACCCTAGACTAGAAATGATAAAGGTAGAGGGTACAGGATTAATTGTGCCTCCCCCCGCCCCAGTGTGTGTGTGTGTGTGTGTGTGTGTGTGTGTGTGTGTGTGTGTGTGTGTGTGCGCGCGCACTATCTTTATCTCTCTGTGTCTCTCTCCTCTGTCTGTCTCACTCTCTATCTCTATGCCAAAATAAATATCCAGTTTTGGCTTATATTCTTATAACCTGTTTATCATTTCTAAGAAGACTGAGTCTGGTTAACTAAGGACTGCTTCAGTTGAATATCTCTGTATTTGGATATTTAGATGCTAGATTGTCCTCTCTGTATGAATCAGTCTGTTGCTACCATGCAGAAGGCAAACAAAGATTAAAGCCTAACTCTTTTCTGCATCCTATATTCTTCTTCTCTGGTATCATCTGTCATGAGGAGTCATTAAGTACATATGATCTTAAATTATTGGCTACGTATGCATATATATGCATATAATATATGTGCTCAACACAGACTGTCCACATTTCTCAACTACTGTAGGTAATAATAAATATCTGTTATTCATTTCCACTATGGACAGAACCAAACAGCAACAAAATATGTTCCAGTAAGAAATCTTTGAATTGTCTATGTTATAGTACTTTCTAACCATAAATGGCAATGAAATATATTTGTACGAGCAGAGTCATAGCTTAGATCACCAAGGCCCATGTGTTAGAAGCTTGGTCTCCAGCCCATGTTGCTACTGGGAAGTAATGGAACCTTCAGTAGGTAGGACTTAATGGGAAGTTAGGCCACTGGGGAGTCTACCCTTGCATAGGATTATAGGATCTCATCCTTCTTCCTCTTTGCTCCCTGACTGTCATGCTCACCTGCTGTGCTGTGTCGGCCTGCCCCAGGCTGAGAGCAACAGGATATAGCAACCATTAACTGAAGCCATAGACCAAAATAAGCCTTTCTCTTTATAATTTGATTTTTCTCCTGTATTTTCTCCCAGTGACACAAAGGCGAATTTGTATAATTTCCGTTATGGGGATTTTTTTAAGATGTAAAATTTTCTGCTAAGGTGCTTTAGGTCATAGATGCTTACGTGACTGCCTATAAAGGAAATGTGAGTGTAGTAGAAAAAATGAAAGACCAAGGATTCTAATCCCAAGACTGTCTTTGCTCATGGAATCAGCTTGGGTAACTTATTCCCCCTTCTTGCCCCTATTTCTTCATTCGAAAAGTAATGTGTTGTATTGGAGGTAAAAAATACTATTACCAGCTTTTGCCTGTGTGTCAGCAGATCAGGACAGCATGGCAAGGTCCTTTCTAGCTCTGAAATTCTATTCATTTGTGTTGAAATAGAATAATAAAATATATTTCAGGTTCATCTCGTGTCTTTCATAGTCTGTCTCTCCTCTTCATTCTTCCCTTTCTCCCCTCCAAACTCACCTTCATTCAAACTCAGCCAGATAAAGAACTTAGAGATGATTTATGCTCACTCCCAGTCTGTTCTCTCCAAGAAGTAAAACACATAAAATGTAAAAGGATTCTTTTTTCTGCCTGCTCAGGCAATTGTAGTTTTCTCACTAAGTATCTAGCAGTTGATTATTCCTAGTGACAGAAAAAAGGTAAAATTTTCTTGTCATCTAATATGGGGTTTCAGTGTGCCCCATTGAGCTAGGTGACATTCTCTAGCAAGAATGAGAATCATCAACTCTAATTTTTGTCACCACCTGCTGGTAGCAAGTTAGTTTTAATACTTCCTACTCCTGCATCTGAAGAAAATGCCTTGATCGCCATCACTAAGTGCCTGAGTAGATGGCCTGAATGCCCCATCATCACACACATCTGGAGTCATAAGGAACCAGTCTGAATCTTCCAGCTGCTCTGGAATTTCCTGGTTGTGTATATTCACACCATTTGGAAATGGATGCAATTGAATGATAATATTGGGCAAACTGATTGTACAAATGTCTGAGTTTTTGTAAGCAGTAAATAATAGAAAGTACATTTCACTCCATTAGTAGTATTTCTACTTCAGCTGGGTGGTGTGGTGTACACCTTTAATCTCGACACTCAGGAAGCAAAAGCAGGAGGATCTCTATGAGTTTGAGGCCAGCCTGGTCTACAGACTGAGATCCGTGACAGCCAAGGATACATAGAAACCCTGTCTCAAAAAAAAAAAAAACAAAAAACAAAACCTACTTCAGAAGTGTCCCTTTAGAAGGCCTCTGCTATGAGGGAAAGATTGAGAGAAAGAAACCACTAGAGACACATATCTTCTTCAAAGAGTTTCACAGCCGCCTCAGTCTTGGTAGGAATTCGGTTGTCAGCAAATACCACTGGGAAATTATTCAGTGTTTATTCTAGGTCAAAGGTTAAGAGCAGCAGCTAAGAGCTATCCCAGGAAAAGTTGAGCTCCTTATCAGTGCTTCTTGAAGGATTAAGAGATGTTGGTGACATGGCCTGCTTTAATAGCCAGTTGAATCTAAACAAGAAAAAAAAAAAGTACAAATGAAAAAACATACATAAAGTTATCACAAAATGCCAGCATTCAGAGTCACTTTTTGCCATGAAGTTTATGTATTTTTTCTCTTAATATTTCATTCCCAGTTCTAAAACAAATGTGATTGGAGTTGTTAGTCAGTCACCTATGACAATTTAAATGTATAGGTCCTTGTCTTGCTGAGAGCAGGTAAGCAATGAGAGGTTCCATGAGGGCAATGTGTGTTCCTGAGGAAGAGTTAGAAGGGACATCAACAAGATAAAAAGATCAGATGCACAGAAAATGTCACCATCATTATGATTTTGAAGAGGCTCAGATCCGGACAGCAGTTCCCAAGTCAAAGATACCAGCAGCCTCCATATAAAACAACAACTACCAATGAACAGCCTAGAGATAAAAAATGACTATATTTATGTTTCAAAAGAGTTCTGGGTTGAGATTTAGAAAGAATTGCCCCTTGTTTAAAACTAGGCCTCCATGAATATTGGTCTCAAGATGTTCTCTTTATAGTTACAAACTATATTTCTGGATCATCCAAGTGTCCATGGCCCGGAAGTCATATAAAGAGATGTGATTGTTTTGGTTTGTGCCTTATTCTTTCAGTCATGGCTTACAATATGCTAGTCATTGGGCCAGTGTGAAATTTACTTAGGATAGTGTAAATGCTAAAATCCATACCTAGACCCACCACACTGTCACATTGCCCCTTAGTTGAGATGTGCATGTGCTCTACAGGAACCATAGTGTTGGGGCTGGAGAAATGGCTCAGTGGTGAAGAGTATTGGCTGCTCTTTGGGAGTTCAGTTGAGTTCCCAGCACCCACACAGTGACTCTCTCTCTGTGATTCCAGAAGATCCAATGCCATCATCTGACTATTATAAGCTCACACATATGGTACACACACATATATATATAGGCAAAACATTCATACACATAAATAAATCCAAAATTAAAAAATAGAACTATTTTTGGATGTGATCCCTTGTAGTTTCAGGAAAGGCTAATGAAAATGAGTAAAATACTTTAAAACAACTAGATGCTGTATTTAAAACATTTCTCTGAATGCCAAGTAATTTGTGTAAGTTGCTGGTAAATGCTCTTTGACAGTTTGTGTCTTCTAGAATTTACTGCCATGTAGTGTGGCTTAGGCCAATTTGACCTCTTACTACCTCATTTGACTTTTATGTAAAATATAGGCTTTTCATATGGGATGTGGTGCCATAGTAGAGCATTTGCCTAGCATATTTCTAATACTTGAAACACACACATACACACACACAAACACACACACACACACACACACACACACACACACACACACACACGTCTTTTCATTTGCTTCTTTCTCTGATCCATTTCCTGTTCCAAGAGAAATACCAAGGAAACATAGTATCTTTCCCTTTGCCTTTTAGATAGATTTAACAAATTAGAAAGTAGCTGGTGACACTTTCTGTGGTGCTTCTAACAACTGCTGTGTCTTCTGTGGTTCTCACATCTGGGGATTTCCAGGGCATGACTACTCTCATTTTCCATCTAGGTCTTGCCAGGGAGCCTCAGTCTCCAGGCTAAGCTAATACTATCTCTTCACGTCACCCTTCAAACAAGAAGCAAAAGTTGCTCACTGCTGACTTGCCTCAGTGTGCCATGTTCAGCTTCTCAATTTATCCATCCCTGCATAACCACTGCTTGTTTTATGTCTTCAACATTTGAAAGACTTAAGAGTGACACCTATTCGCTTAGTTGTAGTCCGGCCAGTATAACTTGACCACACTGTTATGAGTTATATTTAGAAAGTATATGTCAATCTGACTTTGAAGTATGGCTCAAATTTGGAAAGACAGAAAAGTGGCTGCAAGGCTGAGCAAGGTCATAGATTGCACACCAGTGGAGAGTGGCCTGGTGTTTACTCCTCTGTGAAATCCATGCTTTGATTTCCTGTGAACACTTTCAAATATGAATGAAGTTCTCTTCTCTTTAGTAGGGAATGTTCTGGCACACTGCAGAGAAACATAGAGAAGACTCTATGTAGCTCTATGTACCTAGGAGCTACATCAAAGCTCTAGATCCTGTCCGTATGACAATAATAAAGGGAAATGGGCTTGCTTTGTCTGCTTCCTTACATCCTCATTCTGGGCTCTATTACTACTATCTATGGGAACTCTGCTCAGAACCCTAAGCTAACTGCTTGACCTGGACAAGCCCCATTTTTCCATCTTTAGACAAAGCTAAGACATCAGAGTTTTTCTAAGCTGTCTTCACTAGTTACCATATAATAAATAAGAATAACTGGATACGGACATGCCTTTATCAATTGCTAGGCACTGAACCAATTATTTTCTATTATCACTACAACTATTATTAATGAGCACGATTCACGCATGGGCCACACATTTTATAAATATATTAAGTGCATATTATCTCATTAAACCATCACATTCACTTTATGAGGTATTATTACTAATTTCATTTTGTAAATGAAACTAAGGCAAAGAGACTGGAGTACATTGTCTAAGGAGGCACACTTCGATTCCCTTCTGATTAAGCATGCTTACATTATACTCATTAGTGAGTTCCAGGTGACATTTCATTACATGCAAAGAGCATGTACTCTACAAATCCAGCCTCTCTATATCTAACTTACCTTTCTTCCAACTCTAGCAATCACTGTTCTACATTTAGGTCAACCTTTCTTTAAAAGCATCCATTTGTAAAAGTGAGTTATGTTCTACTTGTATTTCTGAATCTGCCTTATTTCATCTAACATAATGTCCCCCATTTTCATCCATTTTGTTGCAAAAAAAAGCTTTTCATTTTCTTGATGGCAGAATAATACTCCATTGTGCATATGCACTACATTTTCTTTGCCCATTCATGTGTTGATAGGCATCTAGGTTGATTCTGTATTTTAGCTATTGTGATAATGCCACAATGAACATCTGGATACAGATATCCCTTTGGTATGCTGATTTCATTTCTCTTGCATGTATGTCCAGAAGTGAGACATCTGGATATTATGAATTCTATTTTTCTTTTGTTGAGGAGCCTCCATATTGTTCTCCATAATGGCTATGCTAATTTTCATTTCTATCAACTATGCATGAGAATTCATTTTTTCCTTCCAAACAAGCATTTGTTATTTCTTGTCTTTAGTTTCCATTTTGATAATAGCCAAGGACAAATTTTCAGTAAGGAGTCTCAACCCAAAGTAACAACAATATCATACCTTATCCTTTTGACCTGCATCCTAATTCAAAGGCCATGATGATGCATACAGGATACTCAGCTTCTATCTAGCCTCATTCCTCCTTCCCCTTGGCTGATTGACTCGCTGTCTTCGGGCTTCTAACCAAAGAGATCCTGTAAGGAGACTTTCCTTGTTTCTGCAAACAGTGTCATCTTTGTGAAGCCTGTATGCTCAGCACCACACCTTCACGCCTAGCTTTCTTTTTTTTCCTTTATGGTGTGTACAAGTTGTAAAACAAATACTCTTCCCTCTACTCTGTCCTTACATCTTTATTTTTAAGACATATTTTTTTTTGGTTTTATGTGTATGGGTTTTGCCCGTATGCGTGTATGTGCAGTATGTGTATCCCTGATGCCCTTGGAGGTTGGGAAAGGAGTTACTGAAATTGCAGGCAGTTGTTAACTGCCAGGAATAGAACTTGAATCTTATTAAAAAGACAAGAAGTGCTGCTGCTAATGGAGTGACTGAGCCTCCCCAGCCTGTGGCTCAAGCTTTTAATCCAAGCCTTCAGGTGGCAGAGGCAGTCAGATCTTGGTGAGTTCAAGGTCAACCTGGTCAACACAGAAAGCTCCTGGCCAACCAAGGCTTCATAGCGAGACTGTGTCTCAAAAAATATTCTGTCAATAAGCCAGCCTACAGTCACAGAAGCTAAGCAACTTTAGGCAAGGACGCATTATCTCACACACTCTACCTTGAAACACCTCAGCCTTCTGCCAGTTTCTTTCGCAAACAGATCTTACATCCCTAAAGCTTCTTGAAATTATACCCACTCTAATAAATGAACGATCCAACCTACCACTCCAAGACTGGAGGTTGAGGCACTCTCAACCACGTGCTTTCAGTCAGCAGCTGCTCACTACTCAGACTGCCACTCTCTGCTTGGGCCTGGTTTGGCTCTCCCCCTGGTGGTCAAACTTAGAAACAACATTTTGATTGCCTTATTGTACCCTCGCCTCAGATTTTGTTTGCTAGCTGTAGGGAGTGTGGGTATATGCTAGGGACCAGAACAATTCCTCTTGAAATTCTCATAGCACATGGTAACAGGGTTCTATTGAGCCTCAAACTCTGTTTCCAACTGTGGTTGTAGCCTATGATACTTGTTGCTGCATGCTAAGAGTGTCAGAGATGTCCAGAAGGAATGGAAAGTATATGCACAAACAAAGGTCATTTTCTTTCCTGCTGTTAAAAGGTAACATAACAAGATGGATACCTGAGCTGCTTCTCCATTATCCCACAGGCTGCCTGTCCTCGGTGTTCATCAGAAGTATAAATAGTTTGCATAGCGATTCCATCTTGGGCCCATCTAACAGAAAACAGACTAACTGACTAGGCTAGTTACCAGTTAGTTCCAATGCCTCTTCCTAAGTTCCCGAGGAAGCATGGGAGAAACACCAGCAAGAAAAATGTTATTGGACACACAGGGTATATCACCAGTTTCCAGGCCAAAGATGCCAGAAGCCTCCATGTAAATTAGCAACTATTTGTAGGCATTTCTTTTTTTTTATTTTTAAAAATATTGCTTAACATACCCACCCAAGGGGCTGGAGAGATGGCTCAGAGGTTAAGATCACTGACTGTTCTTCCAGAGGTCCTGAGTTCAGTTCCCAGTAAGCACATGGTGGCTCATAACCATCTATGATGACATCTGGTACCCTGTTCTGTATACTATATACATAACAAATAAATCTTAAAAAACATACCCACCCTCCCCCTTTCCTCTCCATCTTCCGCAGATTTTCCCCACCCCACCACCTCATTCATTCCTCATCCCAGGGTGAGTCAATTCAGTCT
The DNA here is from genome assembly GCA_004025045.1 of Sigmodon hispidus. NCBI lineage: Eukaryota > Metazoa > Chordata > Mammalia > Rodentia > Cricetidae > Sigmodon > Sigmodon hispidus. Next base: position 53,964 of record PVIH01010080.1, read on the forward strand.
GGCAGATGTAGTTGCGGTAGGACCAAGTCCCTCACCCCAATATTGAGGTAGAACAAGGAAACCTGGTGCTAGGGAAACACAAGATGTCCCTGGCTAGGACTCTAAGCAATAGGGAAAGGGTGCCTAAGCAGGACTTCCCCTATAATCAAATGAATGACTACCCTAATTGTCACTATAGAACCTTCACCCAGCAACTAATGGAAGCAGATGCAGAGATCCACAGCTAAGTACTAGGCCAAGCTTCCAGTCCAGTAGAAGAGAGGGAGTTGAGATTATATGAGCAAAGGGATCAGAATCATGTGGAGGAGACCCACAGAGACAACTGACCTAAGCTATTGGGAGGTCACTGACTGAAATGACAGCCGAGGAACCTTCATGGCACTGAACTAAGCCCTCCAAATGTAGATGACAGTCAAATAGGGCAGTTTGTGGGGCCTCTTGCAGTTAGACCAGAGTTTATTCCTGGAGCATGAACTAATGGGTATTTCAAATGTATTCTGGGCTGTGGTTCAGAAATAATTTTGTTTGTTGAAAAGCAGATCTCTCTGGAGATTAACCTCAGAATGGTCTCTTCATAAGTTACAAATTTTTGAATCTATAGACAATTCAGGTGGCCATGGCCCAGAGGTTATTGCCAAGCAGTGTGACTCTTCATAGATTCTCCCCTAGTCTCATGGTCCTTGTATTGGATGCGACGAATCTTTTGACTAGAACAACAAATGATAAAAATACTCTGTTATTTCTGAATGGTCTGAGATTTTGCCTGCTCACTTTTTGTTTCAATTTCTGAGACAGGAACACACTATGTTGCTCCTACTGACAGGCCTTGAACTTTTCATCTTCCTGCCAGTGTCTCCCATATGCTCCGGTTACGGGTGTGCAACCACACGACTTCTGTTTGGGATTTAAAAACTAAAAGTCATGTTGGAGACATGGCTCCAAAGTTGTAGGAGTCTTGCTGCTTTTGCAGAGGATCCAATATGGGTTCCGAGCAACCATGTCAGACAGTGCTCAAATGCCTGTGACTCCGGCTACTTTGGATATGATGTCCTCTTCTGGCTTCCGTGGACACACACACACTTTAAAACATTAAATGTGTGATGTTTTTCTGAGTTAACATTGAGAAAGCCTTTCTTATAGGCCTAGTCGGTGGTAGCACATGCCTTTAATCTTAGCAATTGGGACGCAGAGGCAGGAAGATCTCTGAGTTCAAGGCCAGCCTGATCTACAAAGTGAGTTCCAGGACAGCCAAAGCTATGCAGAGAAACCTCATCTTGAAAAAACTAACAAACAAAAAAGCCTTTCCCTTTCTGTGCTCACCAGAGTTCAGTGCCATAGCCTTCGTCAATTCAGGCGGTAAAATGGGCAGGAAATGTTGACCACACAGAAGCCAAAGTGCCCAGAGGAGCATCATCTGCCTTTGACTTGAGATACAGCAGATTTATAGTACCTCAGTTGTTATGGTAAATCTGCTGGACTTTTAAAATTGTCTTTATTCTTTTCCTACACCATACATCCTGACCACAGCTTCCCGTCCCTCTTTTTTCCCAGTCTCTCCTCTCTCTCCCTCAGACCCACTCCATCCCCTCTTTCCTTCCAGAAAAAGATCAGGCCTCCCAGGAACATCAACTGAGCAAAGCACAAGATAAATCTACTGTTTTAAAGAGAGACTAGGAAAAATATCAGGGCAAAATTTAAAAAAAGGAACTAAACTGACACCTCTCTGTGTCTTCTCCTCCTTCCTCTCTATCTCTGTCTCTCTCTCCTTTCCTCTCTCTCTCCTCTGCATTCCCAGCCTGCTCTTCTCCTTTATGTCTTTGTTTCCATCACAAAGTTCTACTGTCTTTTGCTCTCCTTCCCACTTTCCCCCAAACAAAGACTTGATGAGAAACATAGTTATCTCAAAGACTCTCCTAATAATTGTGGCACATCAGAAATCTTGAAGAGTGGAAGAAAATGCATTGTAGTCTTCTTCACTCATTAAGGAATCCACCTTTGTTAAAGAAGATTTGAATTAACAAATTTAAAACACTATCAACAAACATCATCCAGTGTCCATGGCCTGGATCTAAAGAAGATTGCCTGGTGGATCCTCTAGGAGAGAATGCCATGGGGTTTTGCTCATAATACCCTTACACATATTTCATATAGTCAAATTAAATGAAGCAGAGATATTTTAAGGTGGAGGGTCTCCAATCTAACCAGAACATATATTCTAGAATATTGTAGGCTCTCATTTTTAAATGTGTTTGAGGACTGGGGAGATGTCTTAGCAGTTAAGAATACTGACTGCTCTTCCAGAGGACCTTGGTTCAATTCTCAGCACCCACACGACAGATTACAGCCATTTGTAACTCCTGTCTCAGGGGACCTGATATACTTGTCTGGCCTTCCCAGGCGCCAGGCATTCACATGGTGTACAGACATACATGGCAGGCAAAACACCCAAATATACATAAAAATAAATCTAAAATAATTTAAAGGTATTTGAATCATGACTAAATGAATGACTTTTTAGTGCATAGAGAAACAGAATATTTTGAAGCATGGAACATTTTGGACAAAGCTGATCAAAACTCATCTTATTATCCTTTTCCCAGGGGATAGACTGTATTAATTACTTGTCATTACTGGCCTTTATTGCTATCAAGAGACCATGACAACTCTTTTTATTGCAGCTAGCTTTCAGTTCAGAGGTTCAGTCAATTATGATCATGGTGGGACATGGCAATATGCAGGCAGACATGGTGCTGCAGAAGTAGCTGAATCCTATATCTTGCAAGCAACAGGAAGTGGTCTCAGAATCACCCTGAGGGAAGCTTGAACAAAAGAGACCTCAAAGACTACCCCACAGTAATACACTTCCTCCAACAAGGTCACATCTACTTCAACAAGGCCACACCTCCTAGTAGTGACACTTCTTTTGGGGGGCATTTTCTTTTAAATCACCACACCTAATAAAAGTAACTTAAGGAAGTATTTATTTGGGATTCATCATCATGGAGACAGGGACTTAAGGCATCTGGTCACATTGTACCTGTAGTCAGTAAGCAGAGAATGATAAATTCTGGTACTCTAGCCTAAGTCCTTAGTCCAGGACTCTAGCCTAAGGAGTGATGTTTCCCAAATCAAGCTGGGTCTTCTCACCTTAATTAACCTAATCCAGAAATTCTTTTACAGACATTTGCTGAATTGCTAGAAAAATACTTTGGGTAATCTTAGACTCATAATTTTATAGCCCTGTTTTAAAAGTAAATAAGTAGATTATTATTTCTTATAAGTGTTTCATGCTTGGAGATCAATGAATTCCTACAGCAATGGTAGGGGAATTATCTAACTAGAAAAAAATCTGCCTCAATTTTAGATTTCATGATAATAATTAATACAGTCCTTGTTTTTAATCCCTGGCATCAATAATATACAAATCACGTATACTTAATATACTTAATTAATATAGTGCTGTACACTTTGTAAAGCACTCTTGCATATGTCTTTGGCAATGTTATCTTCATTTTACAGATAAACATGCTTCTTGGAAATGTTGAGACATGCCTGAGTTCATGAGGCAAGTTTGTTCATTCCTTCCTTCTTCACACAATTGCACATGAGAGCCAATGAAGCAGAAGTCATTGCCTTTGGTGATGTAGCCACTGGCGAGTTACTCATGCTCCATTGGATAACTTCACACCCATTCGCACAAAAGTAGCTCTAGTTAAATCCATTTGCTCATAAAGCAAAGGAAAAATCAAAACTAAGAAAAGAAGACTTGAAAGTGGAATGAGAACTTGGTGGGAGGTGAGAGGAGGACCAGACTGGGTGGAGGGATGAATGTGACCAGAACATACACACACACACAGCACACACATATACATACACTTACACACACACACACACAGCACACATATACCTACAAACACACAGTCAAACACACCACACACACCACACAAATTTGTCAACGAATAGATTAATTTTTAGCAATCTCCTTTCTGGTCATGATGGCACACACCTGTGACCCCAGCACAGCACTAGGGAAGAAAATGTGGAGGAGAGTAAGTTCAAAGTCATCCTGAGTTATATAGCAAGACACACACTCTCTCAAAGCAAACTAGTGACTATAGCTGGGGAACATGCTCACTAGTAGTTTCATGGGGTCTAGGCAGAGACACAGTGGCCATTTATTAGACCACGCAAGTAGTTTGAAAGGCTAACATAGGCTATCGTACATAGAGCATCAGTTCTAGATTGCAAAGGATGTTGTGGGCAATGAGTGGCCAGTAAGTTAGAGCTGGAAAGCTTTCTGCCACGGATATTTTGTAGCTGGGTGCAGGCACTTCATTTGAGGTCAATAACCATTCAAACTAATTCCCAGCTGGCTTCAACATGAACAATTCATTCTATCCACCTAGAAACCTCAGACAGAACAAGCTGGATAAGTGTTGAGAAACAGAAAATCAACCCTTTCTACAACATATGTAGTAAGTTAAGGGAGGGAGTCTGAGTTTGAAAGACACAGAACACCATATTTTTGAAGATCATGGTATGTTTTTAAAAAAAAATTTTTTAAAAATGGAAATCCAGCATGGGTCACCACTTGAAAAACTTAAGGCAGGAAGGTTTCTGTAAATTTGAAACCAGCCTGTGCTTCATATTAGGTTCCAGGCCAGCCTGGGTTACAGACACTTCATCTCAGAAAAGAAGAAAGCGAGGAGGTATAGAGATGGGGATAGAGTTAAAATTACAGTATCTTTAAGATATCTTTTAAATTGCATTTTTATCCAATGTGATGCAATGTATAACTTCTGCTAAGTTTCACAAATATGCATTTTTTAACATTTATCCTACATGATTCTGATGAACAGCAATACTTAAGACACAAACTCCAATGCTACCAGGAAAAAATAAAAGGCATCCCAAGTGAGACTGGCATCCCTTGAGATGGCAGAGAAAATTAATCTTCTCACTTCTGTTTAGGGTGTGTGTGTCAAAGTAATTTCTGTTGCTTTTTCCATCAAGGGGAAACAGAGCTTGTCCTATGTTCAGATGAAGGAAGCAATTGATAATTAGTGCAAAGAATGCCAAAATATCCTTCTGATGAGTTGTCCCTAGGGCCAAAGATTCCTGGGGACAGTCTTTCTCTTTAATGGTTATTATTAGCTCTGCCTTCCCTGGGTTTGTGCTGTTTTTCCTTCTCTGCATTATGTTAGAAATTTTTACAATTTGCTAAGCAAGATGGCTGCTGGCAGGAGATCCGAGTGAGTGCTTAAGACTGTCAAGAACTTGCAAAGAAATTGGCCCTATAGTTTTGATTGTAAGAAAAATAACCTTCAGCTTGCATTTATTGAGAAATGTAAAATTGAACAGATACATTCACTCCGTCAAGCTCCATGTGCTTACACTGAGTGAGTCGGCAACCTCAAAGGGTATTTTACTCTATGGTCAGAGGATGTTGGATGCACATATCCAAAGGAAGTAAAGGAAATAGGAACTGTAACCTGCTCTGCAGGAGATTATGATCTCAAAGACAAAGCAGGGCACACACTTGGATTAGAACACACCATTAAAGTTAAGTATTGTGGAGTCCAAGTGATGGAAACACAGAAGTCCTAACAGATTAAAAGTTGTGTGGCTGATTTTGAAAAATGTTCCGAAGGTAGAGTGAGCCTGAGGGAATAAAGCAGAGAGGAGTAGGCAACATGAGCAGACACTTGAAGTAAGCAAGATGAGACTCATTATATGATTAGTCTACTATATAAGATGAAAGACTGGTCCTGTGCTGATTGATCAATGAAAAAACTCTTGGGCATCATTTATTCAGGGAAGGTTTAAATGAATATGTCTACAAAAGCCATATCTATAGTCCTGCAATTCAATTTATATCAAGGGGGGACATGAAATCAGCATCTATACACCAGATTATATTGTTCACACTGCTCACAAGATCAGTATGTAAATACTCACCTTTTTTAATAACCAGTGGCTCATACCATATGGTCTATTATTTGGTGGTTTTTAGAATTCAGAGGCTACTCAAGAACCCTTAGTAGTGTTCCTAGTACATGCTATTTGCTCAGCACAGGAACTGAAAATTGACTAATTGAATCGCTTTATAATAAACGAACAAGGGAAAATAAAACCAGTGAGAGGATTATTTGCAGTAACTTCTCTGTTACTGCCCAACTTCTTTGGTATGAGGTTGCCTGGGCACTAAGGAAATGGAATGACAGGGACAGTGATAGTGGGGTTCTGGGATCTTCAAAATGCTTAGCTAAAATTCTAAGAGGAGTAGCTATAATAAGAAACCATCAGAAAGCCTCCTAAACTCAAGAGAAGTTGACTATGGCTTATAACTTGGTCCAATGCATATTTGTATTCTTTGCCAAAAGCCAATATATTTCTCCCTAGACCTGTAGCAAATTACTTTTTTACATTTTCTATTTAATTTTGAGGTTATAATTACATCATTTATCTCTTTTTTTCTCCCTCCAATGTAATCTTCCTTGTTTATTTTTCAAATTTATAGCTTTTTTTTCATTAAGCAAATCACTTTTTAAATGACATGCCTGGTTATATTTTCAAACATGTACAAACCCCAGGCGGCTGAGACTACTGAATCAGGAGTTTGAGGCCAGCCTGAGGTACAAAAAGACATTCTGTTTCAAACAAACTTTAAAAAAAAACATAAATAAATAACATATTACCCCCCTCAGAAAAAGCTGAACTCACATAGGAATTACAGAAGCAAACAAATAGTATAACAGATGATTCCCAGATATCAGAATGTCTAGACAATACATATTAAAAAGTAACCAAATATGCACAGGAATCATAGTATCATTCTTTTTTTTCCATGTATCCCCCTGCTCCCCCTCCCTTCTCTCCTCGAAATCCCTCCTAGTCAGGCTTCAGCCTTCTCCTCCCCGTCCCCTCCCCCAAAAGGACAAGAAGTCTCAAGGTGGGTCAGCTCAGCATGGCACATCCACTCCAGGCAGGTCCAATTTCCTCCTCCTCCTATCAAGACTGGGTTGGGTATTTCTCTGCAGAAAAAGGGCTCTGAGGTGCCAGCCCACACACAGGAACACAGTCTGATCCCATCCCTCAAGGCTCCACATACTGCCCATTGCAACTGACAGTTGCCTACGCTTGGAGGGCCTAGCTCCTTTTCCAGATGGTTCCACTGGCTGTTCTTGATTCAGTGATCTCCCCAAATCTCCAACCAGCCATCTCTGTGGGACTTCTTAATTGTGCTTATGTATGTATGTGTATATATGTTCATGTGTACACTCACATGTGCATGCAAAGTACGCAAGCACATGTGGAGGACAGAGGTTGCTGCCAACTGTAGCCCTTGATCATTCTCCATCTATTTTTTTTTTTTAACAAAGTCACTCACTCAACCAGTAGCTCATTGAGTCTTCTAGACTGGCCAACTATTGAACTCCGGGGATCTGCCTGTCTTCACTCACCCAGCATTGGGCTTACAGACATGAATCACACAGTTTTTATGTCGGTTCTGGTGATTCAAACTTGGGTCCCTCATGGTTGTAGAGCAGGCATGTTACCCACAGAGCTATCTACACAACTTCCTCCCATTTTGAAGATGTCTAGGGATAGACTTTTGCATCTGAAATTTCAGTTCATTTGAAAAAACACTTAGTGAATATTTTCTTTATGTGAAGAACTATGCCAGAAGCACAAATGTATTTCCAAGACTGGCAGGGTCTCTACTCTAGGATGTCAAAATGTAAAATGGTAACTCAAGGTCTGTTCCTGGTATTGTATGCTCAGAACTAGCACATGACATAGCTCCTGTCAGAACTAGCACATGACATAGCTCCTCCTTCATGACAGCTAGTATGTAGCTTAAGGATTTAACATTGGCTTCCAAAACATTTTAGTTTAGTACCTCTTTCCTATCATTTTAATGGTTGAGAAGATCATAACTCAGACTTGTCTAAAAGCACAGAGCTAGTAAGTAGCAAAGCTTTAGTCCAAATCCTGGTTTTGGTTTTCAAACTATTGCTCATTCCACAAGAGCAGGGTTCTTCTCATTTTCACCCTGCTGCTACCTCTGATCTGTCTTTACATCCTAAAGTACCTACACTGACACAGCTTCCCATAGCCACATTCATCAGTCATGCTGTGTGTGTGTGTGTGTGTGTGTGTGTGTGTGTGTGTGTGTGTGTGTGTGTACATGCAGAGTCTATTATTTTGAAGTTCTCTCAGCTCAAGCTCTCATGAAGAGCACTTGTTTGTGTGCTGTTTGGTTTTGTTTTTCACTATTTATTAGTTTAGAAAAAAATATGGCTCTATGATAGCATTTTCAACAAAATTTGTTTGGGTTTTGGTTTTGTTTTCTTTTCTTCCTTATTCCTCCCACCTCTTACACAGCATTGAGCTCTCCGACTCCAGTAGCATCCTTTCTATTCCTTTGTCACATGTGGTCTCTCCCTTCTCTTAGCCTCTCACCCCCCACCCCTATCATGCACTCCTATCTAGTTTTACAGTTGATATCTTACTCTCATAGCCCCTTATTTATGTTTTCAAAACACTGTAAGTTAAGATCCACATCTAAGAGAGTATGAGGACTTTTTTATATCTTTCTGAGACTTGGTCACTTCAGTCTTAAGATTATACTTTCCAAGATCCATCCATTTTTCTGAAAATGTAATGATTTCAGTTTGGTTGTTTTTGTTTGTTTGCTTTTGTTGGTTTTTTTGTTGTTCGTTTGATTTTACAGCAGAAGGGCTCTCACACATTCATCTCACTGATCAATCTGAAGAAATAAAACCACACATCTCCTTTAAATTTTAGTGTTAATATCTAAGCTTTATATAATACGGTTAAATAGTAGTATAGGATTATAAACTACAGAATATGGCAGACATATTTAAAATAAAACTCTTCAATTCCTCATTTATTTCTAATGGAATCAGAATGCCATAGTTATTTGTTATGTATAACGAACCACGTTTAAAAATAAATGGTTTAACTCCTTCTGAAGGGCAAAAGTTGCCATTACCCTTCCCTTGAATTCTTATTTACATTACACAGAACCATAACATTTTTTTGCATTTAGAGCCTCTTTTTCTGATTACCTTTCACTTGTCATGATAAACTATAAAGAAAAATTTAAGTTTCACTCCCTGTAATCATGAGGTAATATTAAAATTATTCTTCTGAATTTAGCTATCATTCAAGCAATGTGAAACTGTTCAAAGAAACACAAATATTTTCTAAATTTTGATAGTCACTAGGCATAAAAATTATACTTTTACTGAAATGCATTTCTTAAAGATATAAATGGGGCTTTTATTCCAACTAGTTATTATATTCATGGATGAATACTGAATAATATTGAGGAAGAGGATTCAGCATCAATTATACTTTATTTTAATAAAAGCAAATTCTAAAAAATAGTTTTTATATCTGTAAGATAGTTTTATAATGCTATTGTCAACTCATTTAGAGTTTTGTGTCAAATTCTTATATAATACATTTTTCATAAAATAGTATTTTTATCAGTCTGTCATCTGACACCTTCACTGGGTTGACATCAAACCTTAACAAAGGTGAAGAATTAAAAACCATGCAATTTTGTTACTAAAGTTCCTTATTGTACAGGATGATTTTAGCTACCCTCAGTTTTTTTACTTTCTGCGTGAAGTTGAGTATTCTTTTAAGGTCTATAAAAACTTGTGTGGGAACTTTGTTGGGGATTTCACTGAATCTGGAGAGTGCTTTTGGCAGGATGGTCATTTCTATGATCATGGGAGCTCTTTCCATCTTCTGATTGGGAGAAGTGGAGGAAGAGGATACTGTGGTGGGAATGTAACATATGAGAGAAGAATTTTAAAACGATGTAGAAAGCATCTAACCTAGAAAAGATTTGTTGAGGCTAAGGAGGATGACTTAGTGAGTAAACTTCCTGCCACGCAGCCATGAGAACCTGGGTTTAATCTCCAACACTCACTTAAATGTCATGATGGTTTGTACTATAGAGAGGGAGATCAAAACAGGAGGACCTCTGGGGCTTGCTGGCCAGCCACCAAAGCCAGAGTAGCCAGCTCTAGGGCCCAGAGAGGGATTTTTGTCTCAAAAAATAAGGTGATTAAGGAAAACACAAATCATCAAACTCTACTCCCCATATGTTTGCACAGATTTCACATGAAACACACACACACACACACACACACACACACACACACACACACGGGAGAGGGAGGTAGAGAGAACGAACATGAAAGAAGATTTGGTAGGATCAGACATGAGCTGCCGACTACCACCTCCTTATGCAACTTTCTTTCTTTGGGCATGGGCTGGACCTAATGAACCACTTTTGGAGGTACAGTATGGTGCCTACAAGTAATAATACTAAATTGGATGTTTGATGGCACTGAGAGTATATCTTCAATGCAACTTCTTAGATGTATGAAGTAAGAGATGTATTAATTAGTTAATTAACTCATTTAAAAGTGCATGCATGTATATATCAAAGATGCTACATGCCATGCAACATTTAATTGTCAATTTTACCCTTCAAAGTCAGGGTATAAATGAGAAAAAGAAGAATTAGCAAGATTAGGTGATGAACATACTTTTTCTTCTCTCACTGGTTAAAGACACTTATAATGCTATGAGCTGCCCCAGAACATGTGACAAGGAACAGAGAATTGTCCAGTCAAAAGCCAACGAACAACTAAGTCCTTCAGTCCAATAGACAATGAAATACTGAACCTTGCCAACAACAATGCAAGCGAGTAAGATGAAGTCCAACAACCATCACTTCCTATCACTAAAATCAAGGTGTTGGCTGAACGTTCTGAAGGCTCTAGCAGAAAATCCATATCCACCTCTCTTTTTCAGCCTTTAGAAGCTTCTTGAATTTTGTGACTAGCAGCACCCTTCTTCCTTCAAGGGCAAGAACAGCCAGCTGAGTCTCTCTTGTCACATCAATTTGAAACTCCCATTGTTTCCTTTCACTAAAAAGCAACATTGTAATTAAACTTGGCCCACCTAGATAATCTAGGGGAAAAAAAATCCCTTCAAGGGTCACCTAAGTAGCAGCCTTAGTTTTAGAGGCAACTTTTTTTGTGTGCTATAGCATATTCAGTTTCCCAAGATTAGATTGGGGCATCTTAAATGCTGTTACCATAATTGTTGACTATGTGAAGCAATGGATGTGCTAATTAGTTTAATTAAATAATTTCACAATGCATACATATTTCATGTTTTACTCCAGAAGAATGCAAAACTTCTATTAATTAAACATTGTGAAAGCTGATTTTAAGCTGGGTGTGGAGGTGACTGACCTTAATCCCAGCACCAAGAGGCAGAGGCAGATATCTCTCTTTGATTTCAAGGATAGCCTGATTTACATAGAGACTCTAGGGCAGCCAGGGCTATTTAGTGAGTATAGTTGTTGGGTGTTGTGCGAGATTTATGACCCCTTCCTTATGGGCCAGAGTTCTGGACCCGCCTCGGCCACTTTTACCCCCCAAAAAATGACTCAGACGCTAATATTAATTTCATCCTGTTTGGCCTAGGACTCAGGTACATTTCATCTTAATTCAACCCATTTCCATTAATCTGTCTGGCCACATGGCAGTGCCTCACCTGGGCCCCTTCTTTGGCGGCTGGATGGAGTCTGTCTTAATTCCACTCTCCTCTACCTGTCTCTGGTTTCCTGCCTATTGCTAGATGCTCACTACAGGCCAAAACAGTGTCTTTTTTTTTTTTTTTCAACAGAACACAGACGAACATTCCCACTATAGTTGTGGTTTTACTCTTTACTCTTATTGGCCATTCAGCTTTTTATTAGACTAATCAGACAGGCACAGTAACACAGCTTCACAGAGTTAAACAAATGCAACATAATGCAATACATCTTTGCATCATTAAACAAATGTTCCACAGTATAAATGAATGTAACACATCTTAAAATAATGCTTCACAACAAATGTGCTCCTATCTATTAAAAAAAACCCAAAACCTAACTTTAATAAAGCTATGTATGATTCCATATACCAGAAGAACCATGTTTTTGTCTTACCATGTTTTTGTCATATTTTGTTTTGGTGGGAATGCTGGAATGAAAGGCCTTCAGAAGTTAAGGAATCATGCTATTACTGAACTATATATATATTCCAACCCCCACAATAGGAACTCTTTATCTAATGTTATTTTAAGATAAAAGTTAATGGGTATGAATCATCAATCATAAACTACCATGGCCCTTGAAATAAATAAAGCTTTACATAATGCATAGATGGAAATGCCTTAAATTATTCTTTGAATATTCCAAAGTTGCAAATATCATGACATTTTGTTCAAAAATGCTGTGGCACATATTCTATTAGCATAACACAGCTGAGAAGTTTAACACTGGTAATTAGTGACTTGGAGTCCCTCTTTGTCAGAATTCCCTTTCTGTCTCAAGCATGTTCTTTACAGATAGTCAAGGATTGGTCATTGCACTGGACCATCATATCACTTTAGTTTGTTTTCAACTCATAGTCATGCTAATTCTTGCTGTTAGTAGCACAGATCAGTCTCTAGCCTGGAAAGCAAGCAGTCCATGGTTTATGTAAAACAATATCCTGGAAGCCGCTGGAGGGGGTGGAAATGATTAACTTTGGTATTCCTGACCATGCCCTCTTCAGATAGCCCATTTGATATGTCCGGCAGATCCTTGGAAAATACCTACTTACAAAGATTTGTGTTTTTTATTTATTCATAAGGTTATGGGGGTGTTCCTGTATGTACACACGTGTGCAAGAGCACATGCACACATACCACAGCATGCATGTGACTGTCAACTTGAGGTTGGTTGTAGAACACAATGGTGGATAATTTGGTTTGGGGAAATATGACATACAGATACCTTACTGCACTAAAGAACTTACAGAAAAACTTTCAGTTGGAGATGAAAAAATGCTTTTTTATTTGTCTTTAGACAGTGAATAATAAAAATATTCAGTTTGCTCATGAACCTCCCAAAAATATAAACTAAAAAACTTCCTTAACCCCATCTCACCTCTTGAAAATAACTATAAGGTTTAGTATATAGCTGCCTAAAACATGTAAATATGTAATTTTTCAGTTGAATTAAGTGAGATCTTTGCACACAATATATATTGTGGGGTTTTTTACACCCAGAGTCTTCAATAGATGCATATACTCATATATATTCTATACATAAAGTATGACATATATTTTAATGTTAGATTGTATGCCATTTTGTTGTTGGGGCATCATTAAATAGCCTTGTACTATTGAGTATTTAGGTTGCTAATAGTAATTTGTTATTGCTACACTATGCTATCGTGAAGAGCTGTGTATAATCTTTCTGTAACCCCCTCCCTCCATGCCATCATTCTTCCCTCTTCTTGGTTTTTGTTTTGTTTTTTTGATTTTTCTGTTTGGGTAATTAGACCCAGAGATTAATGCTTTACCACTGAGCCACATCCCTACCACCTTTTCTTGCATTTTAACATAGGATCTTGCTATATAACTCAGGCCAGTCTCAAAGTCATGATCCTCCTGCCTCAACTTCCTAAGTTAACTGGCATGCACCACCAAACCCAGTAAGATTTATTTCTCCAAGTTGATTATCAGACGTATGTAATTCGTATTTATAGGGTATGTGTAATTTGAGTTTATATAGCCACTGCCAGGTTGCCTTATATAGAAGCAACTCCAGGTGCTAAAATGGGACATAGCTGTATTTTCCAGTTGCCTTTGTCTTTCACAGGATCATGCTGACATCGAGTGGAAATTTGCGAGAACAAAGCTCTGGATGAGTTACTTTGATGAAGGTGGCACCCTACCACCTCCTTTCAACATTATCCCCAGCCCCAAATCATTCCTCTATCTTGGTCACTGGTTCAACAATACCTTCTGTCCCAAAAGAGACCCTGATGGAAGACGAAGGAGGCACAACTTGAGAAGCTTCACGGTGAGACAAGACAGTTCCTATCTTAAATATTATAAAATCATTCCAAGTAATGCTCTTGTTATCTGTTAGTCAGAAGCCACTGTATTATTCCACAATCCTAATATAATATAGTATGAATATATTATATATTGTACAATATCAAATATTCTACAATCCCAATATAATATAAGAAATCCTTGGGATGGGTGAATGGGTAGGGTGCTGGCCAATTGATGTAACCTCTCTGCCCATTTTGAATTGCAGGAACGCCATGCTGATAGCCTGATACAAAATCAACATTATCAGGTACTGCTAACCCATGGGGGCTAACAACAATAGTTCTTAGTCAGTTCTGTGGAATAGAGAAGATAACTCTACTCTAGCTATTTCTTGACTTTAACTTGGTTAGGCCCTCTGGAAATTCACTCAAGACAAGTAATTCAACAGGATGGAGTCACCTGTTCATACCCCTTTAACACTACCTTGTCTGGATGTGAGCCATCCATACCTTAGAAAGCTATCTTCCTTGAGGTTGAGTAGCAGACATGTAGTTATTCAAACAAGTAAATGAGCACCTATTGCATACCAAGCACTAACACAGCCATTAAAGAAATACTGTGGAAAGGCAAGACATAAACTTTGTACACCTTAGAAGCTTATTATCTATCAGGGATGGAAGATATCATTAAAACTAATAAAATTAACTGATTACAAAATAAAACTTGCTGTGAAAAAAGTCCATATAGCAATGGGAATTCATAATCAATAGCAAATATAGAATAAGAGGAAGTTAAGAAACTCTTATATCAGGACACAGGTCTTTCTAAATTACATACATGGCTGTAATCAAAGGAGATTTGTGCTTCTTATGGAATCAGCCAGAAGACATCCAAGCAAACAAATATGTGAGATATCTTTGAAAACCACATCTGAGAGACTATTTAACCTTCTAGATCAAAATAAATGCAGAACAGGGAATGTATCTCAGTTGGTAGAGTGCTTGCCTACCATGCATGACGTAGGTCCCGTGTATAATCCCCAACACCACATAAACTGGGTGCGACAGAGGCAAGAGAACCAGAAGTTCACATTTATCCTCAACTATGTAACAAGTTCAAAGGCCAGCTTGGGTTACATGAGATTTTATCGTAAGAAACCCAGACAGAAAAATATTCTGCAAGGTTTAAAGAAAAGGAAACTCAATCTTATTCCAGAAATGGCTTCCCTAGGTTTGTTTCTCTTAGGTGTAAATAACAATGAGAAACACAAAGTAAAGTATTTCATAGGTAATCTTTCCCTCACTACATCCACTTACAACTCTAATAATTTTAGAAAACAGTGAAACCTACGCAAGATTCATCGCCTTTCTTTTCTGCTTCAAATACCCTAGAAGGAAAAGAAAATTCTCTGGGCATCTCAGTCAGTTCATTGAGCAGCAGAAGTAGCTACAGCATTGCTATTACTACAGGCTTTGGAATGAGCTTTAAGTACAACTGACATCTAATTTTTACATTTACTGACAGTGTGACCCTGAAGAAGCCAGTTAACAACACCCTCAGCTTCTTCTTGTGGAAACCAGGAATAATAGTGAAAGATAAATTACAGTGTTGAGAAAATTCAGAGGGGATGGTGTCTGACAAACTGCTTGATACATTGCAGTAAGTGGTAGCTATCATCAGTATCAACCCATGCCTATTTCATTGCCTGTTTCATTACCCCAGAGGCTAATAGAGGCATTACCTATAAAAGTAAAGCGTAGGTTGATTTTATGAAAAATGTGTTAATCACAAAATTACTACCTCATGATGTGTGGTGGTGCACACCTTTAATCCCAGAACTTGGGAGGCAGAGGCAGGCAAGGTCTATGTGAGTTAGAGGCCAGCCAGGTTGACAAAATGAGTTCCAGGACAGCTAGGGAGGGGTACACAAAGAGACCCTGTCATGAAAAACCAAACAAACAAACAAATGAATTACGAGCTCACTTAGTGACTTTCAGCTTCATAAAATTGAAAAATCCCTCATTTCACTAAAAGTACTAAAGTTTAATCCATCCCCAAGGAATGGATATTGAATATGAGCATTCAATGGCTATCGTACTTTCATTCCCCCACCCCACCCCTCACACACACACACACACACACACACACACACACACACACTACATGATTACCTATGCTTCAGTAGAAATTGTTTCTTCGGAATAAATTTATTGGTACTGGCACACTGTGCCCAAAGTGCAGAGATGCAATGACTTATTAACCCATTGAACTTAAGGGGCTTAGGGGACAGAAAACTGCTAGATAGTGGGAATTTTATATTACAAAGATGATCTAAGTTAGTTTTCTGATAAAGTTCTTTACTTATCCTGATAGTCTGAAAAGGAAACTGAATATCTCTTCATGGTGTTTCTATTCCAGGAAGTTATCAGAAATTTAGTCAAGAGATATGTGGCTGCAATGATAAGAAACTCCAAGACAAATGAGGGGCTAACCGAAGAAAATTTTAAGGTAATTTAATCATGAAGTGGGTAAATTGCAATTTCTCTCTCTCTCTCTCTCTCTCTCTCTCTCTCTCTCTCTCTCTCTCTCTTCCTCCCTCCCTCCCTCCCTCCCTCCCTCCCCTCTCTCTGTTTTCCTCTGTTCACAGAGCCTATAATCAATCACTAATTTCTCATTTCTTGGTATGAATTCTGAGTCTGAGAATTCTGATTATGAAATTCCATTTTCCTATAGTACAGGAAAGAAAATCAAATTTTTTTAAAAAATTATTCTTTATAAAGTTTTAAGTCATGCTTATGATTTTTATCTTCTTTATAGTTATTGTTAACTTATCAGCATTTTAAATTCATTTTACTGTTTTTCTTGATAAATACAAAATAAATAAAGAAGAAAAAAATTATTCTTTATAAAGTTTTAAGAAAAATGTTCAGTTTCTCTTTATTTTGTGTGTACAGATGTTTTGCATGCAAACATGTTGCCTGCAGGTGTCAGATCCCCCTGGGGAGTGGAGTTACAGGTGGTCCTGAGGCACCATGTGGGTAGTGGGAACCGAACCCAGGGCCTCTGGAAAGCACAGTTCCCTTAACCACTAAGCCATCTCTCTAGCCCCTGCAACTCTTATTCTGTCTTAGAATTATCTGTCATCCAGTAGGTGGAGAAATTTTTTTCTTTTCTAAAAATATTAATGCATGTAAATGAACTAGATTATTTCTTTCCTTCTTCCTGCTCCCTCCAGCTACACTCCCTCATACCTCTTCCATATCCCCAACTCTCAAGTTGATAGCTTTCATTTTTACTGTTTCATCCATGTGTATGTGTGTGTGCATGTGTGCAAATATGTATAAATACAACTTTTTGAGTTTTTGCTTTTTGCATTCATATGGTTTCAAGGCTGACCACTTTGCACTGGACAACCAATTAGGGGACTTATCCCCGGGAGAACATTCTCTTTCTTCCAGCAGGCATTACTGTTTATAGTTTTGTCTTGAGTTGCGGGTCTCATGAAATTTTGAGTTGAGAGGTTTTTATCAGTGTCTGTCACAATCTTTATGACCAAAATCAGCCCATCCTACATAGCCTTTTCTTTGATATTACCAATGTGAGAATAACATGCTTAACTGATATAGCATCATTGCATTGTAAGGGGTAAGGCAGCAAACAGAAACTGCCTTAAAGGTCTTTTTTAAAAGATGGACAATAAAGTTCAAAATGTTTATTATAAACTTTTAAGTCTAAAAAACTACAATTAAATAATAGAACTTTTCCACTGTTTGTATCAGCCTAAAAGAGTGATTCTTACACAGGGGCATTTATATACTTAGGGCACACTTTCTGTCTGGAAACATTTTAAGTTGTCATACTGGCATCTAGTGGGTACAAAGAGGGTTGCTACTAACCATCCCACAATTAATAAGACAGCTTTCCATCATAAAAAAAAAAGAGCCTAGAAAAAGAATCCCTGTCCCAGAATTCATGATGCATATACACACAGACCACAGACATACAATACACCCCTGTAAGGCACACAGGAATTCTATCATCTTAATCCACAGATGGAACCTATCTGTTGAGGACTGATGTGCCAGTTACTTTGTTATTGTGTGTCAGTCCATATAGGGAGCAGCCAGGGCCTGGGGGAGTTGGAAAAAAGGAAAAATGGAGATGAAGAGGTACCAGGTACAGAAAAGCCCTATAGTCCATGATGTAGCATTTATACTGCTTCCTAAGACAGAGACATCATTAAGATGTTGGAAACAGAGAATGACATGATCAGATTTAAGCTTTGAAAACTTGTAAAGGAACAAGTTAATGGTATGCAAGCAGCTGAACAGAAGGCAAGTCATGTGTACTTGAATGATCCCATGCCCCATCCCAAAGCAGCAGTCTCATCACGTTATACTTCATTTCTTCAGTTTCCTTCCTGGGTCCTAAAGGTCTTCCCTTCTTCAGTTGTCCTTTTACTTACATGAAAGCCAGTACTGTACCTAAACAGCTTGTCAGCTGCACTTTATTTTTAACATTTTGTGGGGGGGGTTGACTATATGTATATTTCCCTGCATTTATGTATGTGCACCATGTGTGTGCCTGGTGCTGGTAAAAGCCAGAAGAGGGTGTCAAATACCCTAAACCTGGAGTTATAGATGGTTGTGAGCTGACATGTGGGTACTAGAAATTGAACTGGGGTATCTGGGAGAGGACCCAGTGCTCCTATCTGCTAAGACATCTTTCTAGCCCAGTTACCACTTTTTTAGAAATTAGTTCCTAATGTTCCTGACCCAAAGGTTCTGAAATCAATCTTATTCACTGATGTTTTTCCAATGGTCACAGAATAGTCTTTCTGTGCTTAACTAATGAAAGATTTTTAAAGTTTAATGTGTTTTAAACTAAAGTCTTTTTTGATAAAACATGTCTCCTTTCTTTTGCTAGGAATTAAAGCAGGACATCTCCAGCTTTCGATATGAAGTACTTGACCTCCTAGGAAACAGAAAACATCCAAGAAGCTTTTCCACTAGCAGCGCTGAACTCTCTCAAAGGGATGATACCAATGATGGCAGTGGTGGGGCTCGGGCCAAATCTAAGAGTGTCTCTTTCAATTTAGGCTGCAAGAAAAAGGCCTGCCATGGGGCACCTCTCATCAGAACCATGCCAAGAGCCAGTGGTGCTCAAGGAAAGTCAAAAGCTGAGTCATCAAGCAAACGATCCTTCATGGGTCCCTCTTTCAAGAAACTGGGGCTCCTATTCTCCAAATTTAATGGTCATTCCTCTGAACCCACATCAGAGCCAATGTACACAATCTCTGATGGAATTGCACAGCAGCATTATATGTGGCAGGACATCAGATATTCTCAGATGGAGAAAGGGAAGGCAGAGGCCTGTTCTCAAAGTGAAATGAACCTCAGTGAGGTAGAGTTAGGTGAAATCCGGGGTGCTGCTCGGAGCAGTGAATGCCCCCTAGCTTGTTCCAGCTCTCTTCACTGTGCATCTGGCATCTGCTCCTCAAATTCTAAACTTTTAGACTCATCAGAGGATGTATTTGAAACTTGGGGAGAGGCTTGTGACTTGCTCATGCACAAATGGGGTGATGGACAGGAAGAACAAGTTACAACTCGGCTCTAAGTCAAATCCTCATCATCTGTTCTGGAATTCAAGAGAAAATTTGTAATTTCCTCATTCTCAAAAGTGACCCCAAATATGGTTTCCTCATGGTCCCCCATTGAAGGAGTAAAACTCCTATTATTTTAAGTCTTTTATAGCCACATTCTTCATGTTTTGTTTTACTGTTACTATAATTTGCCTTTTTGTAACGATAAATATTAAATCCATCTTGAAACCAACTGAAGGGCATTGCCCCTAATCAGCAGAGGTGCAGTCGGGTGCTTAACCCCTTTGCTTTGCTGTCTTACCCTTGCCTCATTGAAGCTCCAGGTGCCACTTTGCTACCATAGCTGCCGCAAAGATTCCTGACTTTCCTCAGGATCTCACACCCATCTCCCCAGAGCTGAGGGATATGGTCAGCAGTCCCTACCAGCTATCCATAAGGCAAATCAACCTGCCTGTGTTTGTTGCTCTTCAATGCTACACGCTGCCCATGCTAGTTCAATGAACAGCATGAAAGGGAGACTAGACTCCAAAGAATTGTCAGCTTGTGGTTTCTAGGTAGAACTGGCCTTTCTGTTTTGTTTTAAACACTATAACTTCTAATTGTGGGGACTTCGTTTCTTAAAGATGTGTTAGTTTCTTAATGTGTGCCAATGAGATATTTACTCTACAGTGTGTGTTATATCTAGTAAATTAGCTGATTTCCTTTCCTGTGTTTGTATATTTCAGTTAACTTATATATTTAAATTTTTGAGAGTATCAAAATTAGTATTTAGGATGTGTAATTTTTCTAAAAAAAAATCGTCTACTGCACTTTAACCAATAGTTAACTACATCTCATACATTGGCAAGAAAAAAATATAATTAGCTGATATATTTATAGGGTCCTATGTACTGTGGATAGTTTTAATCATCATTGGTATAAAGGTATTTCTAAGATTAAAGACTGGATTTGACATATTTTTATCAGAAAAATGACATTTTATTGAGGTGTTGAAATTCAGGGGATAAAAGGAACACCTCAATTTAATTAATTGCTTCTTGGAAAGGAAACCTAGAAGAGACCATTTTAGGTTCAGATAACCTAATTCAGGTTGCAGCACCAATATCCAATGGAACAATGAAAACTGCATGTGGGAACTGTTAGGTATATAATGTAATAAACCTAGTGGATTCATAGAACAAAATTCTGCCATCAAAGAAAGCTGCATTTATACATTCAAACTTTTCCCCATAGCACAGAGTACTTAATCAGAACACAAGTTAAAAATGAAGTTAAGATGCATATGGTAATCATCTGAGGGCTGATACCTACCAAACAATAGCCTGCTGAGCAAGCATAGTTTTACCACCATATGCTTGGCATGCGGAGAGTAACAATTTATATGGCAGAAAAGTAAAAAAGTTCATTGGGCACCTCCTGTTTTTAAATATCAAAACCATCAAGAATCCATCTACATTCTCATGTGTAATGTCTACTGGATGTGAAAGGTATTGTTAAACAATTTAAATGTGTCTGTAAACTTGCTTTTGACAGTGTAGTTTATGTTAAACTGATTTTCCACCTCTGTCTCTAGCATTGGTGAAAGATGTTAAGTGTTTCATGTGGAAAGGAGCCAAATTAGGGGCAAGGGAGGCAGGAAGTGGTACTGACTACAACTCAAATACACACAACAGAAAGAAATTATGAGAATAAGATGAATCAACATGTATTTGGTAAGGGTTTGTTCCAGAATAATCTTAGTCGTATCTGAAAGACTCATTTGTTCAAATACAACTGCTACCCTACTTTACTGAGGAGCTAGCACAAATAGCTTCAACATTAGGACAGAATACATTTTAAAAGGAAGAGTTCCAAAGTCACAATTTCATCTTTTCCAACTCTACACTTTATTCTTAATAATCAACCTAGACTACAACCCTAACTCATAAAACCACCACCAACAAAGCCAACATATATCCACATAGTCAAAACATCTTTCTTACCATCATACAGACTATTAACAATCTAGATCTAACTGCTCTTTGGTAAAAACCCAGAAGCCATGAAATCATGTTCCAAAGCAATCTTCTCTCAATTATGTTCTGAAAAGAGAAGGACATTACAAGTCATTCTCTGCTACTGAAAGACACCAGTGCTACTTCTAGGGAATACATTCCATTCCAAATCTCTTTAATCATCTTTGTGACTTGGGCTTAAGACTTCACTAGTTATGTTGAGGCCTCATTTAGGAAAAAGGTTGAAATTAAACAGCAACTGTCCTAAGTTATATGTTGGTGATAACATTTTTATTAACTCTAAAAGCTAATACCAAGCAGAAAGTAGAAAGACATCTATCCTGTCAATCAGCCATAGTTTAAAAACATTTCAAGAAAGAACTTTCCTAACAGTCAGTTCTGAGTTCTCTTCCTGATACCATTTAAAAAGGGTTGAAGGCTGGACAGACGGCTCAGTGCTTAAAAGCACTCACTCTAACAAAGGACCCAGATTCCACTCCCAGCACT
Source organism: Sigmodon hispidus (assembly GCA_004025045.1). Taxonomy (NCBI): domain Eukaryota; kingdom Metazoa; phylum Chordata; class Mammalia; order Rodentia; family Cricetidae; genus Sigmodon; species Sigmodon hispidus. Next base: position 75,999 of record PVIH01010080.1, read on the forward strand.
TGCAGACCAGTTCAATCTGTCTGTAACTTCAGTTTCAGGGCACCTAATGGCCTTTTCTGAATCCCCCAGGCACCAAGCACACACAAACATGTATGCAAGCAAAATACACATATAAAATAAAAGTAAATCTGATATAAAAGAGAGGATTTGAAATAAATTTAAATAAATATTCTTAGGTATGTCTTTTCACTCCTGGGAAGGTATAAAAACAACTTGAAAGTGAATTTATAAGCCAGAGGGTGGGGGGAGGGAGAGGAAATGTAGAGAATAAAATGGATTCCAACCTCATATTTATTAGTAGAAAGGGTTTTTTTTTTTTTTTCAAAAAAGGTGGTGCCAAAGAGGGGCACCAAGCTGGTCAACAAACCCAAATCTTATAGAGTATAGAAACAGTACCTAGCATATATATGTTATATATAGATGTTCAAATAAAATATCCTCTACACAGATACCCATTGTTTTGTCTAAAATACTGTGAACTCCAAAACTGCACTTAAAATATAAATTTAAAATGTACTGCTGCAAAATACAAAAAAATACAAGAATCACTTAATTATATGAAATAATAGCACCATGACTTACTTCCACTAGTCAACTTTCTTATAATATCTAGGTACCTTGGATTCATTTGTTTGATACCATAATTAAAGTCTTCTTAATAATAATTAAGATAAACATACAAGAAAGTCTGAATTACAGCAGAAATCCTATCATTGCTAAAATGCCTCTTCCACTTTTACTATTAATTCCATTGAAGTGCAAAAACAAGATTCTAAACTGAAAATCATCAATTTGAGGTCAGCCTGGACTATATAGTAAGACTTTATCTCAAAAACAGAAATGTGTACTCTCTCTCCCCCATCTATCTCCCTCTCTCTCTCTCACACACACACCAATTTCTTTTCAAATCCTTTTACTCTTCTGGCTTACTTGTTCCAAATGTCTAATTGTTGGTGTAGAACTAGACATTCTGAGTGCCTCAGTTCAGTGTGAGCCTCACTTTAATGCAGAGGAACAGTGTACCATTTCAATGCCCTTTTTCGAACAGATGTGGTTTTGTTTGGCTTTATTGTAAAATGTCTGAAAAAGTGAAAACTTTATCTGTGTATGTACATATATACACCTGGAAGCTTAACAGCATTTGAGCCTCTGTCCTTGCTGTTAATCTCCTTTGGGAATTTTGAACGATGCAGGAAGCAGGAATAACTTTTTAATGGTAAAACTTGCTGTGATGTGATAAAGATTTGCTAAAATGAAAAGCCACAACAGCATCCTCTGTAGAACAACTGTTAAACGTGAGAGCTAGTAGATTTAGTTTTTCTGCTTCTGAGAAAGGAAAAGACTTAAACCAGAATAAGATAATTAAACCAAGAAATATATAACTTTCACAAAAGAAAGTGCACAGATTTATTGCATATAATTCATAATACTGCACGTAAGCTAAGAAGAACCCCAGTACGCTGTTTAGTGGTTCAGAGAAAGTAATTGTAGGTGGTCTTCTTCAAGCTCAGAATTGTTTTTTTTTTTAATTTTATTCTAAAAAATATAGCATGGGTGATTGTAGTACTTGAGAAACATAAACATTCAAAACTATAATCTTTAAACAAAGACTCAGATTGCCATATACCAGCCCACAGCTACTTTTTGTTCCTATTTTTTTTTAATCTGTCAGAGAACATCATAAAAGAACTATGGAAGATTCTTGTGACTACATAAATAGCAGACAATTTACGTAGTAAGATAAAAGCCTACTACCTTTCATTTTTAGTAGTAGATATTTATTACATAAAATGACAGGTTTCACTTTGACTTTTTCTACATTTTTGTCATGTATTTTGCTCACATTTCCCTCTCTCCCC